>JAMZAV010000607.1:0-284647 GCA_024449915.1 Sweltsa coloradensis
CTTGTTAGGGCGCCTATTCCACCGGCCACTTTTGTTTTATGAATTAATTTTATTCATTTTCATTTTATTTAATTAATTAATATGGAAGCTTCATTTTACTGGCTAAACAAACGGATTCTCTTAACTCCTCGGGGGAGGCCCTAATTAAAATGCAGATTGAAACCTAAATCTGGGTTTTACTGTTACTGCAAGCGCACTGTTACTTGACCAATTATAATGATATATGACTGATTAGTTGATGTGTTTACTATGCCCACTTTACAGTTGGGGCGTGCATGGGTTGGTGTTGGTGACTGGTGTATATAATAAGAACAGCCCTAACGGTTGTGTGCAACAAAACTATAAATAAGGGTTACACCACAACATTGATGGTTATAAAATTGTTTCATTTTCAACAAATTTGTTAAACAGCTCAGTCAGTAGATTCGAAAATAACTGTGTAGATAGTAAATCAGGCCTGAAAAAAGTGTTAGATTTAAATGTAGATTACTACAGTAAAGGTTGGAACGGTATGTGTTATAAATGTTTAGTTTAGCATATTATATAGCATATTGAACGAGGACCGTTCCTATTCGTATTCATGAATTTCTTACTGGTTAGTTGAGCGCCCTCATTTGAAAGCCAATGGTTGCCAATGGATAATGGTAGTTGAAAAGGTAAAATTAACAGTTAGTTGTACTTCTAAGGAATGTATATATATCACGTGTTTACATGCGTAAGTAAAAACCTAAGACCTGTTGAAGTTATTTCGTGATTTGTTGAAATGCGGTTCTACTTGCAAATTGTTATAATGTTGCAAGCCGGTAGTTCCAAAGTGTGTCTAATTAAACTGGCTAATTAATACTTTTTTCGTTACTTATTCAAAATAAAACATGTAAAATATATTGCTTTTAAAATATTATACGTAACGCATCATTAATTAATGATATTTTTTGGAAAAGTGTGAAGACGGGCAAGACATATTTTGTTTTATCAACGTGCATGTGCTCGACACATGATATAGATTATTTTTTTTGTTTGTGTTAACAATGTACAAGTTTTAATTGTAAACTTATGCTTTGTGTTGTTTCACAGAAAGTTGATCGATAATAGATTAATTACGGGTTCACACTAAATATAAAAATTGCAGGGCACAATATTATAAAGCAGTAACTTTCAACTTGTCAGTTGTTTGTGCATTTCGATTAAAATTAATTTAAAGTTGTTGTTGTTGCCGCTTCTTGGTGGGTGACCCGGCAACCGCGAGTCCCCCGTACAAGTGTGTACTTTCTATTACCCTCGTTATATTGACTGCACAATATTGAATACAACACTGCACAATATAGCCATGTTAAATTGGGAAAATAGAGTTTTGTTTTTGTTCAAAATATATAATGATATCAAATCTATCAATGTTTATTAAAATTGGGTTTTTATTATATGATTTTTCTATAATATAATTAATATTTCTTCTGATACAATTGTGTTATAATAATAAAAAATAAATAATGATAGCTTAATTCTCTCATAAGTAATTGGGCTGGATATAACACTTGGAAGTAATAATCTAACTGCGATAATTTAGGTAACAACTCACAATAAAATACTCTTCAGTCTTCACATTTACGTCGATACAAGTTTAATAAAATGCTATCCCGTCGAGACCGGCAATCCTGACTAAAGGTTTTTTCCGAGGGAGTAAGTCCTCGGACATCTTTTCACAATTGTCCTATACGCAACATAGATAGTTAGACACCTGAAGAGGGCATGTTTTGCACCCTGGGCAGGCTTCCTACAAACATTATATCTAAGCAGGTTGGTTTAGTAAAACCCACAGTCTCTATATCGATCCCGATAAAAATGAGTTTATAATATTTCCTTCATTCTATTTCGCAATTTATACACATTGTCCAACTTTGTTTGTGGAGTGTGATCTCCAAAGCAAAACACGTTCCAAGGTCAAATCTCACCCAGGCTTGAAAAGAGTATTTATTGGGTGCATCTCAGCTGAGTCTGACTTGTAATTTATCACTCATCTTGAAAGTGAAACATCCCCCCATGTAGCACGTCCACATTCAATGAGACATAACCTACTTTCGCATCCTAATGAACTAACTGACCTAGATCTTTTTTGCAAGTTCCCTTTTCAAGAACCCTAATGATGTTTCACTATTTCGTTTCAGGCGAGGTTTTGTGTGATCTGAAACTTTCAGTCCAGGCGAAAAGGGAAATGAAGATAACAAGAATAGACCATAAAGCTGACCGTTTATGGAAAGTAGCCCTCAAGTGGCTTTGGTCTTATTAAGTTTATCGAATTCAACCGAGCACGCCTGTTGGTGGTCAACCGACGCCATCGTCGCCACCGACGATATACCACATTCACCTCCAACTGTGACCCTAGCTCCAGCCCATGTACCACGCGGACACATAAAGATAGCGACGCCTTGAGGTGGTCAACCGACGCCATCATATACCACATTCACCTCCAACTGTTACCCTCGGACTAGACTGAGTTTACCAGAGCACGACTTTTACGGCACAGGAAGTATTGACGCCGCAAATATAAAGACGCTTCACACTCAAAAAGGAATAACGAAAAACAAATGATTACTGGGGCTTCATGGCCCTTTTCGTACTTTCCATGGAGTAAGGTATATTATTTATTTTACCTCTCGAACAAAACTTCACAAATCACAATTGTCCAAACTCCAATCTAACTTAGTTACACACTTGAATTTTTACCCTGGTCAGGTTTCCCAAGGGAATTATAATACAAACTTTCATTATATGTATTTTATTTGTCATATTATGTACAAACAAATTTAAAAATAAATAATGATACAAAATAATTAATAATTGAATTATAGTTATGTCTACTGTGGTAGAACTGAAAAAAGGTATACCCGACTCTGTGGTAAACGCGAGTACCGTTTTGAAATGTTTTTCTCCCTACTTTTGGAACATTTACAAAGTCACAACTTCAATGTTTACTACTATTTGCATGCTTAATTTTCTTGACCAATTTATTATGTCTATCTTCTTCGTACAGTAATCTAAATAGCTGTACTGATTACTAGTTGCACATTATTTATTTTTCCAAATAAACGCCGGCTTTAAATAACAGGCAGGATGGTCATCGATGACGAATGCCGATATGGAGCACGAAAATCAGCATGATATGAGTATGATGCTCATATGGAGCAAATTGCAGCTGCAAACAATTTCGTCTTCTTCCGCTTTCACCAACATTTATTTATCTTTAATATATCAGTCTCTAGGGCAACATTTATGCCCCAAAAAGTGTGTGTTACGTAACGCCCTCTTAAATTTGCGATCTTGCGCCAACTTGCATCGGTCGCATTTCGCCATTGCAGTTACTAGTTAGTTTGTCTCGTGAATGTTCCCGATGACGGTGCACAAGTCCCGGGATTTTTTGCCTTGTGAATGGATGGACGACCCGACGGCGACGGCGACGTCGGACAATGAACCATATAACGAGCGTCTTGCTCGGCGTCGTAACTACAGCTGTTAGATCGAGATAAGTGGCGAGCAATTGGCTGGACCTGCACCCTCGCCGCCCGGTCCACCGGCTTCCTTGGTGGCAGATAAAAGGGAACACGTCCGCGCTCAACGAGAGCGACGCCGAGCACATTTCAATTCACCCGCGCTCACCCTCATTCGTTGAATTTCTATTGAAGTGAATTGAGGAAAATGTGGCATTGAATTTATTTGGGTCGATTATCGATTGTTGGGAAATTTGACCGTTTACGTAAATGCTATCAATTTCGATAAAATGTGTTCGTTGTTATTCTTTGTAATTTAATCAAAGACAGTATGTCTAATACAGTTGAAAACGTTTTGGTTTGTTTCATGAAAACATTAAATTATACAACTGATCGAACTGAATTCGAAATAAATAATAAAACAATTGAAAATATTTATTCTAAGGAGTTTCAAATAGATAAAATAGATCATAATCGTGAATTGAGGTAACGAATCAGAGGATAACAACTGCCACCTGACTTTTGAGCCACGTATTATCGCGATTTGAGCGCATCCTGATTATCCTCCAGTGCAGGATCCTAACCACAAACACATTGCATGAACGCAAAACATATTTTCAAAGTGAAGTCTTGTAAAACTAGTATCCATTTCACTGAATAGCTCTCCTATTGACCAATACCCTTAAAAGGTAGTGCAATAAATACCAGAAGAAAAAGTTGCTTGGTCTTGTCTTGTTTAGAGGGTGGGTTTATTGGGGTTATTGCGGGTTTGTTGGTTGGAGGGTTGGGTGGGGGTGGGGGGGCCTCGCCTTCCGGTGTTGAGGGTGCCCCGTGATTAGGACCTCAAAGGACTTGGGTTCCCCGCAGAGAGCTAATAAATGTTAGGGGGTTTATTGCGTCGCATTGGTCACACTGGCCATCTTGCTCGAACAAACACTCGCCTCGGCTCAGCTTGAGCGCGGGGTGAAGGCTGGTCGAAGCGAAGGCCACCGTCTTCATTCTTCCTCCACATGCAGCAAACTGACAACAACACAGATTTACGTTCACGTTTGCGTACGCAGATGTATGTTGTCGAGAAACAGGTTAATGTACTCCAGTCCAAAGACGCTAGATGGCAAATGTGAATGTGATTCTAGAGAAAATAAAAATAAATTTTACTTTTACTCAATTATTGTGCAATATAACCAATAATATACATTACACTTAAAAACCTGGAAAAAATCGTCAAACTTGGTAATTTTCGAGCTATGCCATCGGCAAAAAATCTACTATAAGAAATAACCTGGGGACGTTCTTTATGCCCCGTGAGCTTGGAGGATTTTGATCAAAATATATTGGACAATATTGACGTACCCGACAGCCTTTCTTCTAAATCCGATTTGTTTTGTTATTTGATAATTTGAGCAAGTGGTTAGGTCAAAATGTGTTGATTACCAAGAAGGGGTGTGATTCTGGAATGCATATTTATACGTGTTTGAGTGCATAATAGGGAAGTCTCACCAGTTTCAGATATTAGCGCTGGTGTACAGAATCAGTAGATATTCACTTAATAACACCATCGCCGTAGTTTATAACACTCTAAAGTAAAAACTGTATATTCCACAGAGGTACAAAGTTTTACGTTTACTCTTTCCCGCGCGCTTTTATCGTGAAAAGACGTGTGACGTCATAACCCTAAAGACATTGTTGGTAATGAATGAAATTGACCACGGTCTTCTAGATCAAGGAGCTAAATTCACCTCTCGGCCGTTCACCAGCTCCTGTTAAAACAAAAGTCCATTGTTGACATTTTCTTTATAAATGTTTTCGTAAAACCATTAATCGTTAAAAATGTATACACAAATGTGCAAATGTTATATCTTGTTATACAAATTATTGTTTATTAATATTTCTTAATCATACAACAAACAAATTTTATTCTAAAAGTGCTTCTAGAAGTAAGATAATCATCAAATATGGCTGTTTTATTCAATGACAACACGGTGATTGGCTGTAGGGTTATGACGTATTGCCCTGTTTTTCCCCATTTTTCGCAAAAAATTTAAAGTCACTTTAGTGATGAAAAAATTTTGAAATAACAAAAAATTTTTTATTTTTAATCAAAAGGGCCCTGAATATAGTAAATAATAAAAAAATATTTGTGGCCCCCCCTATTTTCACAGTTTCAAACACGATTTTGTAAAGGGTTTTTTAGTTTGGTGTGGAGTCTAGTACTTTTGGGACAAAAATGAGTAGTTTAAAAGCGGATTTAAAAAAATTTCCAAAAATGTAAATTTTTTCGCAAATTTCAGGATCAAAAATCTTTTAAAAAAATTGTGTAAAATCACAGTTACAAGATAAATTGTCATTTTAGTGTAGTATTATGCTATAGATTTTGTGTCTATGAAAATAAATTGGTGGCAATAGCCCCTTTAAGCTTTAAGTAGTGATATTGGAATTTGATTGAAAGTACAAGCGATATAGCATCAATCAATTAATATTCGAAGGAAAGAGATGTGGAACTTATCACATCACGACTAATAACTAAACTTACTTCTGATCAATATTATTTCATTGAATTAGACCGCTTCGCGCACGCCCTTTCCAGTCGCGTTGATGGATGAGCTTTAATGGATGATTAATCATTGCCATAAAAGTACGATATTTATGAGAAATATTTCTTCGATTGTCCACAAAATCATAAAAAGATCTAAAATTTATGATTTTTGAAGTTTCTATACGTTTCACAGTGGGAGTCATTTTTCGCGGTGGGGGCCAAAATCAGAAAAAAATTGCATTTTTAAACGATTTTTTTTTTTATAAAAAACACGATATTCATGGAAATATTTCTTTTGATTGTTCCCAAAAACTTGGGAGGATTTCAGAGATTTCGAAGGGCCCCCAACAAAAGTCACAAGACGATATTCCCTTTGCCCGATAGAGAAAAAAAAAAAAACAAACCCGAGTATTTTTTTCCCTGGTTTAATGAATTGAAGTCTTCGCTTCGCAGTTTCTCATCTTTGCTCAGTTGCTCTGTGATGATATTTTACTATTTGTTTGTGTGCTATAGCATTGAGCTATTGTTTACATTACAATCAGAGAGTTACTGCCTCGCCTCAGGTCGCTTCGTTATTGGCTATACATTAAGTTACACATTTTATCCACGAAGAATGTTGTGGGTATTGATTTCGAACATAAGTTCAGCCAGTGCATGACTGGAAAGTGCTTATAGTCATTACTCATGAGATCATTCGGAAGGCAAAAGATCAGAACAGGGTCCGCAACAGAAACCCTAAACAGCGTTTTTGAGAATGCTTTCGAAAAAAACTAATTTGTATTTATTTATTCTGGACCTCAAAATTGATAGTAATAAACTAATAAGTAACATCATCATTATATTAAACGATAGTAATTGACATTTTAGTAATATTTAATCACAGTACGCTCTGCAGTGACAAAACAACACTTTTTCAAGAGGAACTTTTGCAGGCAAACCGCTATACTATTGGGCCTACCCTAATGGTACATAGCAAATTAAGGGGCATGTTTGACGAATATGTGAGCGATATTTACGCTTTGAACGGCGATACTCCTTGAACTATCAGCAGGCAATTTTCTAATGATATCAGCAAGAATTTTAATGACATCATTAAGTTCTACCTTATATTTGATATTAAAGTTTGATGATGCTTACACTTCAAGAAATATTTTTTAAATTTTAAACCCTTTTTCAAAATTTTTGTACGAAACAAAAAGGTGAAGCACTGCAGGCTTTTAATTTTACAGTGTAATTACGAATTTTGTAAAAAAACATTGAATTTTTCCAGGTTTCCCTGGTATAGTAGCTACCCCGAGTGTAACAAAAATTTTAGCATAAATTAAAAAATAAAAAAACACCGAAGAAACATTTTTCTATGCACCCGTTCGCTTCCAGGAAAAATACGCCCATGTTATTTTAAATTGTCAAGATAAATCTTATTTCGAGTTACCCTTAATGAAATAAATAAGTATAGTAAAACCAGCATCTGTCTGGTAAGTGGTAACCCCACGTCACAACTTTAGGCCTACAAGAACGTCTGCAACAACTGCCACCCTCTTGTTGTATTCTAGAATCTAAAAGATGGGATGGAACGCCTTATATCGATGCCGTTCAAGTTTGGAAGAAGGCCTATAGTTTTTTAGGAATCCACACCGCGTGATAATTGTGGGAATGGCGAAAGCTACGCATTTACGTTGTTTTGTAGCACTGGGAGGTAACAGGTAGCGGTAGTAATCAGCACGCTGTGAAGGTGTATGACGACAATGGGGAAACATCGTGATCGCCCCCCCCCCCCCCCCCCCCACCCCCAGCACCCCCACTGCGGTCAGGGTTCGACGCCATGGTAAATCATTCATGCTTTGTTTTCACTACTTTCCACTGGTTCCCATGCACTAAAGGACAAGTACAGTGCTGGCCATAACAAACGCATGTGAATACATTATTCAAAGTTGGATTTAGTGAACAAATTCAGCTTGAAGAAAATTCCAGATTTGCAAAAACTTTCGAACACTTTCTGTTATTATTTTCAAACTTATTTCCAAAAGTCATAAAAAAATGTATTGTATTTTACAGAGGATATTTCTAATTTTGTTCAAAGTCCGTATTGACTTAGGTAGTGCGTTCTATAAAAAAAGCCATATCCACGTACTGTAAACATTTATTGTTTACCTGGTCCATCCAGCATAAAATATTGTCAATCTTTTTAATCGTTTTAAGGAGCATCGTTCACTGTACGGGGTGGATGAGCCAGGATTCTACCACATCAACAATGAAGTACATAACTTGAAGATTTGTTTTATTGAATAAAATTTATTTTATGGTGTTGATAAAATATATCAATAAAGTAAGTTGACAAAATATGATGTTGCATAATATATTACTAATTTTTCCTTTACCATGCATATTACTTAAATAATATTAACCTTTAACAAAGAAATAATGTTTATTTTATATTTTTTTGTAACTAACCTGAAACTCGCTTAATATATTAAATACATATTTCCATAATTTTTAGATTATTTTTAGGTAACTTATTTTAAATTGTATTGTTGTAAATTGCACTTGGGTCGGTGACATTAATTTACCCTGTTGTAATGTGGCTACAGATAAACAAATAAACATATATACATATATATATATATATATATATATATATATAATATATATATATATATATATATGTTTTGTCTTAAGCTTTCGTGATCCATGGTTAATGTTTTAAGTATCTTTACGGTAAATAATCACGCACAGTATTATAAAAAATAACTTTAATCCCAACGTTTCAGAAAAACTATGTTTCCATTTTCAAGGGAAGGTTAAAAACAAAAATTCAATAAAACAACAACAGCATTATAAAAATAACAAATAGAAACAAAAAAACACACTACCTTGCAAACATAGAAAATTACAAAGATCAATTGCAGTGAACCTAAAATCAAATCACTTGGTTGCATTGTGAGTGTGACTTCTTGTTACCATTCTAGCAGGCCTATCGCTGTCTTCATGTCTTGGTACCACAGGCGGCTCAGTCTCATACTTTTCAAGAGCTGCAGTATGACTTCTAGTCATTCTGCTGGATTCCAAATTTCTAGACAAGATGGTTGGGTCCGTCCGGACCGTCCCACGTTCGTCTAGAACTGCAGGCACTCTATCAGCCGCTATACCGCTTTCTTTGACTAACCTCTCAATCAAAGCAGGCTTCCACGATTGAGCCAAACGCTTGCCATCGTCTCGTTTGTTAAGATTGAGTGGGCGCTTCTCAATTTCCACTGCCTCTCTGACGATTCGACTAGATAGATGGCTTACCATGGCAAGAGGCCTCATTCCGTCAAAATCAATGGAATGACCCTCCTTCTTGACATGTTGTGCCAAAGCAGATGTTGTTTCCATCTTGTTGACGGCGAGTTTGTGTTCCTGTAGACGCATCGACATATTTCGACCAGTTTGTCCAACATATGTCTGCGAAAGTCTCCACACGGAATCTCGTAGACGCCCCAACCCTCACTCAATCTTAACAAACGAGACGATGGCAAGCGTTTGGCTCAATCGTGGAAGCCTGCTTTGATTGAGAGGTTAGTCAAAGAAAGCGGTATAGCGGCTGATAGAGTGCCTGCAGTTCTAGACGAACGTGGGACGGTCCGGACGGACCCAACCATCTTGTCTAGAAATTTGGAATCCAGCAGAATGACTAGAAGTCATACTGCAGCTCTTGAAAAGTATGAGACTGAGCCGCCTGTGGTACCAAGACATGAAGACAGCGATAGGCCTGCTAGAATGGTAACAAGAAGTCACACTCACAATGCAACCAAGTGATTTGATTTAGGTTCACTGCAATTGGATCTTTGTAATTTTCTATGTTTGCAAGGTAGTGTGTTTTTGTTTCTATTTGTTTATTTTTATAATGCTGTTGTTGTTTTATTGAATTTTTGTTTTTAACCTTCCCTTGAAAATGGAAACATAGTTTTTCTGAAAACGTTGGGATTAAAGTTATTTTTTATAATACTGTGCGTGATTATTTACCGTAAAGATACTTAAAACATATATATATATATATATATATTTTAACAAAAGTGAATCTCAAATGTTGGACTTGCCGAATTTCGCGAAAAAATATTGGGTGATAGAAAAATTACAAAATGTATTACTATATAATATATAGCTGTTTTCATCTTGGTTTTTAACGGCGTAGTTGTAAGTTTATAACTAATTGGTGAAAATAACTTTATGTTTTCTCTTAACCATTCGTAAATGTTATTGATAATAGTATATAAATCCAATAAAAATAATAATAACTTAAATTACATTTATTTATCTTATGTCGCATTCAGTTATAAAGATATAAAAATGCATCCCAACCATCCACATTTAGGAATTAATTACGGCCGTTCCAACTTGTCATACGGATCTATTTTCCATGTTCAGGTTGTACCTACTGACCAACAGTATAGATTACAGATTAACTGTCACACGAGGGACGAAAAACAGCAAAAACGAAAAGTTCCAGAAAAAGTTTCAGTGTAATGTTAATCTCAGCTACGAGCTTCCCCTTGTAAAACTGTCCGTGTAGTTCTGCATGGTAACATTCCCACATCGCGTTTAGCCACGCTACTGAAGACAAGTGTTGTAAAACTACTTGTTACCTTGCTTCCTATGGGGTCCGGACATTATTGCTGTACGGCGTCTAGTTTGCTATTGTCGACTCGTCTAGGAGCGCAGCAACATGGTGATTCGTCTTCAACGTCAGTCATTCTCTTGGCCAAGGCTCCTCAGTAGGGGTTAGGGTAGAGAAACTGTCCAAATAGTCCATTTCTTCAAGCGTCATTGTTGGCGAAGATACGACGAAGTGTTATGATGATACCTAGTTGACAAGTGAAAAGTGTGATTCTTGGTCCCTTTCTTTACTCGTGGCAGAAGCTTGACTAATGTTGTGCGTGTAGTGAAGTAAATAATGTGAGGCTACCAATACCATGTTTCTTTTAGTGGTGCTCAGTGGAGTAATGCAAGCAAACACAGACGAATAGTAATACTTAATTTTTTGAATGTATCCGATTTCTAAATGACATCATGGAATGTTCAACTTCCAAAAGTAGTGAAAGGAAATGTGTGGAGCGTGTGTCACGTTGGAAATAAAGGGTGTTGTGATTTATCCCCATGCATAATTGCACACCATGTAAATTCAACAACGAAATGTATTTATAATAAGAAATTATCCAATCGAAACAATTATAAAACATTCCAATAGCAATTAAATATTTAAACGGAAATAAAACATTTTGAGCAAAAAACTATTTGCCGTGTTATAAGAAAATGTGTGAATGTTGATTTTTCATAATTTTGCAATATTATATTTATAATAGGTCAATAACGCAGTAATGAATAATATGCTAACAGATACGAATAATAATTAGTATTCGTAACTAGAAATCATCTCGGGTAAGTTAAATATTATTTCCTTCCATGTATTGCGATATTCGTCCAAGTATTAGTAAAAACATCAATAATAATGTTTAAAATAACCATACACCAATACCGAACAGAACACCAGCAATATTTACATATCATCTTTTCTACTCTTTGATTAAACAATGTTATAACTAGACTAATTACTAAATGAAAATATATTCATTTTGTTTCTTTGTAGGGAGAGTCATAGTATTTAAAGATGTAATTGTATCAAGCGTAAACAAGCATTGGGGTATGGGAGTACTCAAAAGTCAAAAGAGAAGGGGCAGCAATTTCATCAATTGATCACTCAAGAATTCAAAAATAAATTAAAAGTTTCTTTCCTACTTTAAATCTCGTTGTTTGTAGAGGGACCGAGTTCAAAGAAAGCAGAGTATTTTAGTAATTTCGATTCGCAATTTAGTAATTTAAGAACTTCGGCATCCGCTTCTACCCGGCACCTCCACCAAGTAAGTAGATTCTTACTTTTAGTACTTCGCCCTTCGACCCGGCACCTCCACCAAGTATGTAGGTTCGTTTAATTGTCCCTGGGGTATCTGGTTGGCGGTTGGTGTCACCGTGTCACGCAGAAACTTGACAGTAATCCTCGACATCTCCCTCAACATCGAGATGAACTCTGAAATTCTCCCTCTTTTGATCCGCCCGTACCCAATACATTCATATTTCTACGTCCTCAGACTTGTCTTCCTAGACCCTGCACATTTGCCATCAATAGTTAGGATGGTGTTATTAAACAGTCATAAATGTTAATATCTTTATATGAAACTGTAAAATGCTCGTTCCAAGAAAATATTTTAGCAGGTCATGAGAGTAACAATAAATATATTTTTTTAAAGACTCTTTCGTTGTAGAATCTGGTTGTACTTGTACTACTACTACTAATTGGATGAGCGTAGCAAGCGTAGCGAGCGAAGCGAAGATTCCATTTCACTACACCGGAGAAAAAAATCCGGAATGTTTTTTTTCTTCTTTTTTTCTGTATTTTCGTGTGTTTGTCAGCACAATTCCGGCTAAACCGATACTCAAATTGCGATGAAATTTTCTGGAGGCCTTCGAAATCTCTATACTTAGAACTGCCACGTTTTTGAACGCAATCGGAAAATTATTTTTTATGAAAATCGCAATTTTACGTTTTTTTCCGATTTTTAAAAAATAACTTCGACTTATAACACCTATATGCTGTATCCGATTTTAATGATTTTTTCACAGCACCTTAATTTTATGAATTTAGATATTCGTGTGTCATTTGAGCTCAATCGAAAAATTATTTGTCATGAATATCGAAATTTTACGGGGTTTTTCTTTTTTAAAACAGTTCTTTAACTTATAACACCTACATGCTTTATCCTATTGTAATGATTTTTACACAGAACCATAATTTTATGAATTAATATATTCGTGTTAAATTTGAGCGCAATCGAATAGTTATTTCTTATGAAAATTGCAATTTTACGATCTATTTCTTTTTTTAAATTACGATTAATTTTTATTTTTTATTTAATTTAATATAATTTTTAAAAAAATCGACTGAGTAATGATTTTTTCACAGAACAACAGAAAATCTGCATCACACATGGCAGCTCAATGCACCAATTACGCTCATCCAACAACGCGCCTGAAAAAAGCGTTTGCGAAGCTTCCTAGTAACACGAATTAATTGTGTGATGTGCAATATGCATCAAATATTGCCGTCATTCGTATACCGTGGCGATCTCAATAGTCTCACTTGCATCCGATAGTAAACGTTTTTGCATATTTATGGTGCACTGTATAAATGCATTTAAGTTGAAGGGGTTCACTTAAGCGAATGTTCAATCATAATATGCAACAGCTTATTTGCGTAAATCGACAACATTAATCTGCATCAGATTCTGTTAAAAAGCTTTGTTACCTAGAATGAGATCATTCACAAACGCAACGGTGATCGTAAACTCTTTCCTTGGCGTCCCATCTGCTTAGAAGCTGAGCTTTGCTTGGGAAGGGGAGCAAAGCTCGTATCGGCTTCAAAATGATCGAGGGTAGCTTTAGGTTATATGTGTGGCCAAAGCACGACCTCAATCGCAGCGTTCGGCTCTTCGGATAGGTCGCAATCTGTGCCGACAATACTCCGCTCACACTTAGCTAAGTTACCACCTTACATTACGACCAAACTATTATAATAATTACACAATTTAAACAAAGTAATAACGTCTGCTCTCCATCCTCCTCTCTTTCAGTACCCTCCTTCCGCCAGCAGTGCGATTCTGTAAAATAGTCGCTATGAAAGCGATAGCGATCACGGTTATATGAAATATCAATCGTATAAATTATCGATATCGACCTGATTCTGTAAAATAGTCGCTCGAGCCGCCATTTATGATCTGATAGCATAGCATAGCGACTCCTTTCATTCTCGTTATCATAGCGATCGCTATCATTTTTACAGAATCAGTCGACACGCAAAAATTGTCGCTAAAGTGCAGGATAACGATCGTTATCTCCATAACGATTTTACAGAATCAGATCGCAGGGCTGTGTTTTTTTAAAATTAAGTTGCTTTTGATTTTCTTGAACTCTGTATTTACGTCACACGTAATTTACGTGGAAAGTGGAATGATTCAAATCAGTTGTCATTTGCTCCGTTACTTGTATATTAATTTACGCTTTAAAGAATTGTTAAATTAATACAATCAGAAGTTTAAAAAAATCCATTCCGACCGGGGTTCGAACCCGGGTCTTTCCCATTCCAGGTAGGTATTTGGGATGGATTTTTTAACTTCTGAATTGTATTAAATATTAACCATTCCAACTACGATAGGGTTTCCCGACTAACCAAATCGAGAAACATAATTAATGCTTTACATAACAAAACAACAAAACACAAACTAAACTACTCACAGTTTACTGAACTTACAATAATTAAGGCTGTGTGTTCACCAAAAACCAAAATCCAAAATATGCATAAACAGTAGTTATAGAGTATGATCATTAATCACAGTCTTTTGAAAAGATCAAAATATATTTTTTTTATTTTTTTGGTCGATGCATTTTCTCTCTATTGCTACTTTTGTGAACGATTTTTGGTGCTAAGTTTTTCCAAAAGTATACCATTTGGATGGCTGATATTTTAAAAGTAGCTTATACTCATCTTTGACTACAGAATGTGTTATTTTGAAATGTGTATCTTCAATACCTTACATTTTACAGTGTATTATATTTTCCGGTACTTTTGTGGTATTTGTAGCGTCAAAGGAAAAAAAGAAGCTCTAAAGATACGAAAGCTATAGCGTTCAAAATACCACATTCTATAGTCAAAGATGAGTGTAAGCTACAATAAAAATATCAGCCATCCAAATGGTATACTTTTGGAAAAACTTAGCACCAAAAATCGTTCAAAAAAGTAGCAATAGAGAGAAAATGCATCGACCAAAAAAATCAAAAAAATATATTTTGATCTTTTCAAAAGACTGCGATTAATGATCATACTCTATAACTACGGTTTTATGTATATTTTGGATTTTGGTTTTTGGTGAACACACAGCCTTAATCATGCTTAGTATCGTACAGCATGAGCTGAAAACCGTGTGTTTAGAGGACGTTGAAGGATGAGTAATCACATTTTCTAATTGTGTCCTTAACTTTAAAAAAACTTTTTTCTTACCTTAAAATGCCAATTTACATGTATAATTAATAAATAATTACACTTTTCCACAGACCCATACACAAGATTTGAACTTGAAGTCTCTGGCTTTACGTACAGAGACCTCACGATCTGGGTGGTTGTGTGTGTTGGCTGCCCTGCCATGGCTGGTGATATTATTCCATATAAAAAATAAACATATATTTGTAAATAAGATGAACGTTCGTAGCATTTAAATTTAGTATATTTAGTATTAATTTTTTCAAATCTAGCATTTTGTAGCATTTTTTTCCTTTCCACCAAACCCTAATTGTAGGGTGTTTCTAGTACCTCTAATGGTCAATGATGAATTATAGGAACATTTTAATTCAATATAGTCACTTAAAATGTTAGAATACATTTCAAAAGTAGTTCTCAATAGGTATTAAAAAACATTAATTTTAGTAAAATTAGTATTTTTAGCATCATAAACCTAAAACGCTACAAAAACGTGTCTCCAGATATTTGGTGTCGTATTTTACTGTGCACACACTCTACGCCTGCTTTAGGTGTACGGTTTGGCTGCTATCCATTCTCCTCCAATTGCCAAACGCGACGGTGGCGCATCCAAGAAGACTGTGTGGGGATTTGGGCCAGATTGCCCCAGTCGAACATAACTTAGATGCGGGATTTTACACCGCCGAGAAAACCGGTTAACTTTAAGAACTTCGCTATAAACGTCTGATGTATCTTCTTTACTTTCAAATCATCCATTATAGGTAGTGACGTCACTGATAAGAAGGTATAGCCAAGGTCTCGTAGCTTCTACATAAACGCCCGATACGATTCGAGGATGTTTGCAAACTGATGGATTAAATAAATAATTACTAACTAATTCCATCTAGTACTAGAACATATTTAAAGCAAATAAATAAAATAAAATGTTGGTATTTAAAGTCTACCCACTCAGATTAGATATTTGTTATTGTTATCATAATTTTGTTCATCTACATAGGATTATAGAAGTGTTTAAATTAATATTCCTAAAATTCCACCACGAATAGTTTATTTAACAATTTTTAATTATCCCGAAACAGCTAAAATCGAAAGTGTTTTCGCTATGAAAATGTGAAATACATTATTGCGAAAATTGCGACTCTAATAATGACGTTGGTCAGAAAATAATCATATTCTGTTATATTGTTAGGATGTTGTGATTAAAGGCAGTATATAGGTGGATGTGGAACCGTGGAACACCAAAATCGTTTTCAACATTAACTTTTGTTTGTCCAAACTTCTGGGGGCCGGGGGCTTTAGCCCGAGGTCTCCCCTATTGGACGCACCGCTGGTTGGTCCACAGTACCAGGGTTTTCTGATAAAAATAATCAATCCGCTTATGCATCTAGATCCCTTGATGCGTTGCTCAAGACCATGTGGTGTCCCCCCCCCCCCTACCCCCTCAGGAGGCTAATGAATGAGTTGTGTGCATGTGTGGGTCGGCCCAGTGGCTTTATCCCGCGACTCTTTTGTCTGGAGCACGCAGGGGCAGGATGCTGGCCGCAACACGCCTCACGTCACGTCACGTGACCTCAGCCGGGGGCACGAGGCGGACGGAATTGAATAAATCACGGACATGCCTTTTGTTTTCAAATGTAAAGAACGGACGCTGCTCCTGGACCGACTTTATAAGCTACAAACAATGTCAACGTGTGGCTAACTATTCTGAAATCAATGGTTTGATATGGAAATTGAAGGGTACGGAATATCCATCTTAGGGAGGCGGCGACGTTGGCCAATGGTTGCTACTTGCAAGATTACACGTTTTGAAACTCTTGAAATGATTAAGAATTAAGATAATGAACAGAAGGAAAGAATCACGTTTCTGTGAGGTAACCAAGAACTGCACAACTTTTGGGTTATAGTTTTAAGTTTGATAAAATGCTAACGTCGGGAGCATCTATAGGTATAAGCATAACTCTGTAGCAGCACATTCTGGAAGGAAGCTAAAGTTGAATTTAATAAAAAGAAGAGATTGTTGATGAGCGGTTATTTAAATAGTAATAAGAATAACACATGTTTATCAATCAACTGCATGGCAAGGCAGAGATAGGGATGCGTACACAAGGGATTGGAATACTCGTTTAGGGAGAGAACATTTTATTTTTATTTTTATTTTATTTAATATTTAATAATTATGTATCACTTCCTGTCTGCCATCTGTCATTAGTCTGTGCGTGTCACTTCTCACGATAAAAACCGAATGTTACCTCTGATTGGAATGCGTTTTGTGTTTCATTTCCCTTCAACAAGCATAATTGACCCTAAAATGACCCTCGGGCCATCAAGGATGACATAATGTTTTGAGTGACCCTCGGGCCATCAAGGATGACATAATGTTTTGAGTGACCCTCGGGCCATCAAGGACGTCACAAAATGTTTTGGGTTACCCTCGGGTCAGGGGCTTTGACAAATTGTAAATACATTTGAAATACAAATACCCGGCACCTCCACCAATAACGAGGTATGGACGCTCGGAACAGACGTTTTTTCTTGCGATTTACCCCATAATCATCCTCGCTAAAATTCGATTCACATTTTGAATAAGTGTGGCATTACGTTATCATTGCACTAAATAATTTGTAATTTTTTTTTGGCTTTGTTTCGTATTACATAGTGTATAGTAATGTGAAATATAATGTGATAGAGCACTTGTTGGATGAGCGTAGCGAGCGAAGCAAAGATTCAATTTCCTTACGGGGAATGTTTTTTTTCTTTTTTCTTTTTGTATTTTTGTCTGTTTGTTAACACGATTCCGGCTAAACCGATACTCCAATTGCGATGAAATTTCATGGAGGCCGTTGAAATCTCTGAACTCAGAACTGCCACGTTTTTGAGCGCAATCAAAAAATTATTTCTCATAAAAATCGCAATTTTACGATTTTTTTTTCGATTTTTAAAAAATTTCTTCGAGTTATAACAACTACATTCTTGGTCCGATTGTGATGATTTTTTTACAGAACCTTAATATTATAAATTGATATATTTGTGTGAAATTGGAGCGTAATCGAAAAATTATTTTTCATGAAAACAGCAATTTTACGATTTTTTTTCGATTTTTTAAATTTCTTCGACTTATAACACCTACATGCTATATTCGATTGTAATGATTTTTTCACAGAACCTTAATTTTATGAATTAATATATTCGCGCGAAATTTGAGCGCAATCAAAAATTATTTCTCATGAAAATCTCTATTTTACGCTTTTTTCGTTTTTTTTTTAAATTACGCTCATCCAACAACGCGCCTGAAAAAGCGTTTATATTGAATAAAGCAATAATTTACTATTATTTTTATTCTAAATGTATGTCAAGAAATTGAATACTACGGCATTGACTCGCCACAATATTGTAAAATAAAGAGCTCATTAGGAATGTGGTGAGAAGACATGAAAGTAAGGGCGAGAACTGGTGAGAAGAAAAAAGTGAAGAAGATAAGAAAGAAGATTAGTATCTGAGACTAGGAAGCTTCGCAAACGCTTTTTCAGGCGCATTGTTGGATGAGCGTATGTTTTTTGAAACGAAAAAGGTGTAAAATTGCAATTTTCCTTAAGAAAATATTTTTCGATTGCTCTCAAATTTTACACAAACATATAAATTTATAAAATTGAGGTTCTGTGAAAATATCATTAAAATCGGATAAAGCATGTAGATGTTACAAGTCGATTTTTTTTTAAAACGAAAAATGCGTAAAATTGCGATTTTCATAAGAAATTATTATTCGATTGAGTCAAATTTCACACAATATATTAATTCATAAAATTAAGGTTCTGTGAAAAAATCATTACAATCGAATAAAGCATGTAGGAATTATTCATCGAAGAATGTTTGAAAAGTAAAAATAAAATCGTAAAATTGCGATTTCATAAAAAATAATTTTTCGATTGCGCTCAAATTTCACACGAATATATTAATTCATAAAATTAAATGTTTTGTGAAAAAATCATAACAATCAAACAAAGCATGTAGGTGTTATAAGTCGAAGGAAATTTTAAAAAATCGAAAAAAATCGTAAAATTGTGATTTTAATGAGAAATGATTTTTCGATTGCGCTCAAAAACGTGACAATTCTAAGTTCAGAGATTTCGAAGGCGTCCATAAAATTGTATCTCAATTGGAGTATCGGTTTAGCCGGAATCGTGTGAAAAACAAACATTCCGGATTTTTTCTCCAGTGTAGTGAAATGGAATCTTCGCCTCGCTCGCTACGCTCATCCAGCAGTATGTGCTATGCTCATGCAGGCATGACCTTCGATAGCCCCGTGAGCTTTTGATAGTTAAGAAATACCTGAGCACAAATGACCTGAGTAAACCGAAAATAAAGTTACTTGAGGGAAAGATAGACACGATGTCATAATACGTCGCTCCATAAGTCCATAGCAACTGCATAGCAACTGTTTGTTTAAAGCCAAGATGGCAGCAGTCAGCACCCTTGTGGACTTTAGCAGGTGACTATTTCAGCGTAATGTCATGAAAAACATTGTGATTCGTCACATTCCCTAGCAACTACGTGGCAACTGTTATTTTCAGAAAACTATTTTAGCTATAGTGAAGTTGTAGCTATAGGTGTTTAGAAACAATGTCCAGAAAACCGATTCTCAAAACTTAATTTTGAACGAGTCTGGTATACCACACTTTTGTCCAAAAAATCTAAATACAATTTCCAAAAGTGAGGTTATGTCCCGCCCAAAAAAATTCACAATTTTTTTTCTGTTATTTTAAAGGCCTTCTTTCATTCAGCAAACTTTTCAGACATGTTTCTTCGACTTTCAAATTATCGGCCAGAGGCGGTACAATAGCCTTAACCAGCGTTACCGAGCTATAACGTGTGTGTACTGTATACGCCTAATGTTATAAACGAATACATTAAGTCTTCATTCTCTTGTTTACAAACGGATTTACCGATTTCATTTACATATTTATTACAACAGATTCAGTTTCCTTATCAGCCTATTAGAGACCGACTTTTCCGACCGTCCTTCTGTTCGTTAGTATACGTCTGTGCGTGTGTAACGTCTGTGCGTGTGTCACGTCTGTACGTGTGTCACGTCTGTACGTGTGTCACGTCTGTGCGTGTGTCACGTCTGTGCGTGTGTCACGTCTGTGCGTGTGTCACGTCTGTGCGTGTGTCACGTCTGTGCGTGTGTCACGTCTGTGCGTGTGTCACGTCTGTGCGTGTGTCACGTCTGTGCGTGTGTCACGTCTGTGCGTGTGTCACGTCTGTACGTGTGTCACGTCTGTACGTGTGTCACGTCTGTACGTGTGTCACGTCTGTACGTGTGTCACGTCTCACGACAAAAACCGAACAAACATCTGATTGACATGCGTTTTTCTTAATGGTGGTATAACGTTTCTGGTGACCCTGCGGGTCAAGGAGGCGGGGCTAGCGTCACTTAAATTTTCAATGAAAATACCCGGCACCTCCACCAAAAACGTATTTTTATTCACGAACATCAACAAGATTAGAATACTGTAAATAAATTATTGTTTCATTAAATGAATTCATATTCGACGATTCGTTGGTTATTGTATATAGCTTACTTTTAGGGTATCAATGCATCATTATTATTTACTCAATATTTTTTTTCTTCTTTTTTAGTAGTATTATCTATATCATTAACTTCCGATTTCAAATAATTTTTCTATGAAGTGACGTTTTATTCAGGGCCCTCGAGAAAAAAGTGCATGGGAGATACAAACTGTGTCAATCAGTTCTATGTCTCAGACCTGTTTTTGTACTTTGTGCGCCACTGGTTCTGGCAATAGTGTAAATAAACGTTCGTGTTGCAACCGTTTGTATCATCATGATTGTATGTACTCTACACAGTCCATTCCAAATAGTTGCACAACAAATTAATACTCTGCAAGACTATGTGCAGTGTGCGGAACAAATACGCATTCTGCATATCAGATTAATACATCCATGCAGTGCACAGATGTAATTGCTTCAACATTACAGTTCGAACAGTGAGGGTGCAAACCAAATTAGCATGCTGCACACGAGATTAATGCAGACATTAGTTCAACAGTTTGACTTTCTACAATAATATCTAATCCCACTGGTCATCAGCCATGCAACTCGACACCTTACAAAAGATCCACGGTCCATACTAAACACGTCCGATGAGGCTGCGAAGGGTTTGCTGATGAAGAAGTTAGGGCTAGCTGACAACCGAGACACAGTCGTGTTATACGCACATCACCGTCTCCATGGAATATATGAGAAACCTGGCTTCACATTTCGTGTAACCCTCGTAATCAAGCGTGGCGGTTTATGTTAATGGTATTATTAACATGTTACGTCCTCTAGCCTACTCTACGTATAGGGTATTGAAAATCGTACACCGCTTCGAAATGCAAACCTGCATTCATGCGAAGCGATATGGATTTTCACATGTGTAAATAAAGTAGTAATACAACTAGAATCACATGGCTATTATGGTGGAGAAGGGGTTGAATGGCGGTTCTGCCGTTGTAAAGTATGCGCCATAGCAAAGTAGATTTGGGGTTATAGAATGCACCACTGAATTTGTTCGGAACCTTATTACGTAATATTTCAAAGTGGTTCTCACCCGCAGGTGATGGTGTTGGTTTGGTAGGTATGTTGCTGACCTGTTGCGTTACGAGTATGAACTGAAAACGTGAGGTTGTTCTTGTTTATGTTCTTAAAATTATAATAAATAAATAATATAATAAACGTGTGAAATATAGAATGGAGAAAAGGGTACAAACATAACTTCAAAATACATATTACATTTCATTGCATTGCAGTTTTAGATGATCAGTTCAGTAATAGCTACTATTTCAATTTTTACTAAGTGAACTATGCCAGAAAACTAAAAAATCAGCAAAAAGCATTATAAGCTTAAACTTTATTGTTTTTTATTTGTGTTATCAGCTCTATAGGTTGCAGTGGCCCTTGAGTATAGATGTACGAACAAGCTGTAATATACATAATTCAATCAAGTGCGCAGAAGAAATAAAACACCAACCTACTGCATTATCCTAACTGTGAGTCTTCTACGTCTAAATGTCTTTCCAAACATGATATAAATCTTCCCCCTTGTGCAGCGGAAATGTCAAATCATTCTCGTCTCGATTTCGCCACGTGAGACGTGATATAAAAACAAACAGTAAATCTCGAGTGAGACAACCTGAAAATAAGAATTGATCTTTTGAATTTTACGTAACGTTAATCCGCAATATCTGACATTCTAGCTTTTCCTTTTCTAAAAGGTGACATCTTCTCTAAAGAAACTTTCAGTTTTGTGGTCAAACGCTTAGGTTTTATATCGGCTTCGGCAACAGCAGTGACAGCTGACATGGACACTGGACGTCTCTATATTGGCCGCCTAATACAGGGTGAGTAAAAATATATGACATTGAAAAGCAATTATGGACAAAAGAGGAATATGTTTAAAATATGTTAAAATATGTCGTATTGATTGAATAAAACGACAAATCTAAAATCAAGGGCCTGTATTTTTAGTGCAAACGACAAGTTAGATAAATAGCCACATAAACTTCTTCCATTGCATTTAATCTAAAGCACCTTCTGCCACAGATATTCTTCGGCTTTAGGCACAGCTCAATTACTTAAAGAGCCGGTAAAACTCGAAGAGCTGAAGTGAAAACCTTTTGCGATCGAGATCCATCTAAATCTTGGTGCCCCCCGCAGTTCCGCGGTACAGAGGGGCAATCCTCTCGGCGACGTCTTAATGCACGGCCCCCATTGAACGCAGGTCGCCGCAGATTCTTTGTGGACACAACCACAATGACTGAATGACTCGGGAAGCTGGCTGAATCATAAGTCAACTCCAAACGACATGTTTCTGGGTCAATAGCAAACAAATGCCGCGCGCTAGAGTCATCTCAATGCAAGGGTGCACCTGAAAGTGAAACCTACTACAAACCAAGAAACCACATTGTAAGCTATAGATAGGTGCTGAAAGGTGGACCCAGGGAAATATTTCCCTGGTCATGAATGATGTTCATTGTAATATTATCAAACATTTATATAAATTGTGTCTCCAGGACATTGGAATGTAGGTTGTGCGAATAAAGTGAGACTCAAAAAAGATTATTATGGGGCAAACCTACTTTTAAAGGTAAAACTGGCATTCGTCCTCAAATCGTAGCAAAAACCTCCACCTCAGAAGTCTGTCCTTTCTATCCTCCGACTACAGCCTTCTTATAATACTCTGTTATTCTAAATATTAACGCTCGGCTGACATTCAAAAAAAAAAGTTACTAAATACGTGGCCTAAAACGTTATTTATAAATAAGGTGACCATATATTTGGAAAGTTACAAACCAGGACAACTAAAGTGTAAGAATATGTACTTGGTACTCCATGGACCATTTCGGGGTCTGGGCAGAGCCCCAACCGCTTGAGGCAATTTTTTGTCGAGATATATTTGGTCAATAGCCCAGAAAACAGCTTTCTGACATGAAAATATGAATTAAAAGTGGTTTTAATGTGTACATTTTTGAAGCCATAAAATCTTTATCTTGTAGTTTAAAAATTATAGTACAAAATGCAATGCAAGCACTCGGTAGAAAATAATGCGTGTAATGTATTGATGAGGGCATCATACTAATGAAGTTCTAATCAATGACAATATAGATAATTGAAAATGCATTTAATTTGTATAATATGCATGATTTTACTTTAATACATACAAACATTACACATTATACACATAACATTATACATTTAATACATTTTGACTTTACAACTAAATAATTAGTGTAGGTATGTAATTAATCAAAAACGTAGTTCAGTTGCATGATTATTACATTTTGATTTTTCATTGTGAACAAAATCAATACAAATAATGAATAAGAAAATAAGGGGTGTGCAAGTACTAATTTTTTAATTCGAGTCGAGACTGAGTACTTAAAATACCTACTTTTTAAATTTCACTGTTACTCTTCGACTTTTTTTATAATTATATGTTCAATATTAATTTTATTTATTGATATGTCAATATGTTGGCTCTAAAAGTAAAATAGTAACATATAATTGATTTAAAATGTTATCTCTATCTAGATCATTTTAATGATCAAGCACAATTAATGTTATTAGGGCTATAGGCTATGACATATAATTCAGTAGTAAGATGGTATTACAAGAAAATGTTGATACAAACATTATAGTGACATATTTTTATTATTTGTACCAAAAAAAGTTCAGATCTTCCAAAAAGAACACAAATTTTTATGAAAAGACTGAGGTTAAAAAATGAATATTCAGGTTTGGTAAGGTAACGCCAAGAATAGATAACGATATTTACGTTTTCACACTCAAGCGCGACCCGGCACCTCCACCAAAATCGCTAATTAATGCTAGTACACCCCCAAAGAAAATATCTTCTTGGAAGTGGAAGAACTATTTCAACGTTATAACTGTTAGTATTTATCAGAGGAGTGTATTTGTTCAAGAAAAACATAATCCTTCCACACGGTACAATTGACAGAATATTGGGACAATTCCTCTCCAAAATTGCAAACCGGTACAAATTCGTCATTTTAACGAGTCTCTCGAGACACCGGTACAAGTGTTCTGAAAACGGTACTGTACCGGTTGAACCGGTACGTCTGGTCACCTTATTTATAAAATATGTGAATGCCGCGCTGGAGTGAAACCTATGTGTTCCCTCAAAAGTTCTGGTCCTGGATATCAGGTTCTATAGATAAAGGCTCCCATAGATTCTATGTGTATTAGTTAATTGTTTGTTAATATTGTATAAGTTTATTTGCATTCCCATAACTAGAATATATCGTATCAATAATGCAAGAATGACTTGGAGAATATTTCTGCCTTATACTATTTTAGTACTTTTGTATAGGATGTCAATTTCTTGTGAGAATAGTATTTCATATTTGGACTGTACAGTGTACACAGTGAACGATATTTATTAAAATTACTGAAATTTCAATTATATTGTTGAATATGTAATGTGCAAAATAATGTTTTCATCTTCAAATAATATGTATATATGCCACAAAATGTCTGAAGCTTGAAATTTATAAATCAATACATCAATCGTATTAGGTACAATTTCAATATATAAATGATTTAACTGGAAAATCGTCATTATAATCTAAACAAAATATTTAAATTTATGTGTATATTAATAAAAAAAAACTTGTTGGTGTTGAGGATGTTATGAATAAACACTATTTTGATCAATAATAAATTCGAAAAATGTTTTTACAAAATACAATTTGTAATAATAATTGGCTTATAATTTTTTTAATTTTTAGATGCCATTCAAAAAATGTGTCGACAATAAAGTTTGTTAATGTGTATATTTTGATATAATATGGCAATAGCAGCAACAACTCCAAACATATTACGTAGTTTGCTTGAAGATATTGTAATTAATTTACAAGTAATGTTCCATTAGAATCAATGCAGCCCGCTGATCTATATAATATACTAGGCCGCTTCGAGAACGCTTTTTCTAGTCGCGTTGATGGATGAGATTTTTTGTAAGTTTTGAGTATGTTGGGATCTCTTTTCGTTTTCATGTCCCATTGCAAAGCCATTTTTGTTAAATTAGGATATTTTGTTATAAATTAGTATTAATTGCTATGGTATGATAATACCAATTAATAGAATTAAAATACTGGAGGCCCGAAGATTTGCTTTTTGAACGCATTTTAGGTGATTGTTATCAAGTTTAGTTACTTGCTAATTATTATACACCTAAAAAACTCATATTAAAACCTTTATTTCTATGGATTCTGGCTAACTTTTTCAACTTTTTCTATCAAAAGAAAAAGACAATACATCACCATTACCTTAATGTCCATATGAAATATGAACGTTGTAGCCCCAACCCGTTTGGTCAGAATCGGACCAAATATCACGAAAATATTGAGTTAAAAATCGAAAAAAAATCGTAAAAGTATGATATTCATGAGAAATATTTCTTCGATTATACAAAAAAACGTGGCAGGTCTAACTTCAGAGATTTCGAATGTCCCCTCCAATTTTATCAAGATCGCATATGCCGTTAGCCCGGTAGAGCGCGAAAAACAGACAGAAACAAAAACAAGCTAATTTTTTTCGGGGGTCAGTGAAATTGAAGTCTTCGCTTTGCTCATCCAATCATCAGTGAGTTTTATTGTACTACGGTCCGTGCAGCGATGACGTGTGACGTCCATTATTAAGACGTCCGTCCGACCATGATATTCCACCCCCGGCTAAACGGAGCCCCTTAACGAGCCGTCGCTGCATAATGCCGCGGGTAAACTGGCAATCTGTGCACATGTGTGTGCCGCAGCGCCTACATTGTGTCCCGAGCTCATATTTGCTTACATTATAATATGCTCCCGGACGATATTTCACTCCATTAGCAGAGATGCTCGGCTCAAATCGTAATAGGCTTCCTGCCAGGGCATGCGTGCATGGCCACGTCAAAGGATATGGATTGTAATTAAAAGAACGTTGGTCGTATTTACGCAGAGAATACTACATAGATCGAATCAATTCATTTCATGCAAACATTCGGAACAAAATTAATTGCCTTTTATAAAGTCTTATTTCCTTTGTTTTGTTTCACGAGATTTAATATCGGACATAATACAAACACAATACAAATAAAATTTAATATTTGGTATTACAAACAAATTACAAACAGGTGCACGTGTCCAGAACAGGTATTTGTGGTATAAGTAAGATTTAAATGTCGTATTTGAATGTCCAAAAGCGGTGAATTGGCAGTGTAAATAATTAAAAAATTTGTTGACATTTTTGTATCGTTTCTTCTGTGTTGGGACGCGAATGTTGTGAAGGACTTGCAAGTTACAGTAAAACCGTAAATATGAGAATTCGAAAACAGGTATTTCTGTAAAAAAAAAAAATTACACGTTCGTTTTTGCTTTGATCGAAAGAGTAAAGGGTTGAAAATTAATGTCTGTGAAAACTGAAAATGATTAATAATTTTCGTGTTTAGCGGTATAAATTGTGATTTTACCATAAGCACCTGTCTCCTGCCCATAAGTCCTGTAACAGAGGCTCACTTTGTTGACACCGCCGCGCACCTATTACGTCACTTGTAGTTGGGAGTTGGGGAAGTCTACCCCTAATTTGTCCACGTCACCGTCATGCGCGGGGAACTTATCGAAGAACAACTCGTCATAGGGCTACATTGTTTGTCACCGTTTCCAAGTACTGCTACGGCGGTACTCTCAATTAAAACTTTATTTTAAAAGTATGCGTAAATGTTTTTAAAATGTCTATTTTTAAAGAAGGTGCCACTGGGCATAATCGAAAACTCTGCTATTACTATTACAACGATTAGAAAATGAGGCACTGGCCGTCGTAGACTCTCTTGCGCCAGTCTGCACTGACACTCCTCGTTGTCAATGTCTGCGACTATGAGTGTTGATTAGTCGTCGGCGGCCGCTAGAGTTGGGGTGGACCTACTTTATATGGGGTAAGTTCTGATATTGCTTCTAGTCCATGCACCCTCACAATGCGTGTCCGGTCACCCTTTGTTACCCTCCCCCCCCACCCCCAAAGAAAGCTTATAGAAATCCACAAACCCCCAAGAGCAACCCCTTAAAAGGGGAAGCTGTTCAAATTGCTTCTCAATCATATCGTCTATGCAATGCTCACGTAATGCATTCTGGGGGTGGGGGTGGGTTGAGGCGAGGGCAGTATTTTGGATATGCAGATTAGGTGGGGGAGGGGGTGGATTACTGATTCCCTACTCACATATACACACATCTGTGTGGCTTGCTTTAGATTAAAATGCCCAAACCAATCCCCTAGTTTGCTATTATTTTTCCGATTTGGTCTCCCTCTCTTTTCCTTTTCTATCTCTCTTGCGTTCTTTCTCCGTTCCAATTACTTCCTTTCTCTCTTTTTCCCATTTGTTTTTTTCTCTTTGGTTAACCTTTTTTCGGTTTGTTTAGGATTACATTTTCGAATAATAAATATGGCATTTATACTGTGAGAAATGACCTTTGATTTACAAAATTCAATTATTGTTTGTATTGGTGTTTCCCATGTTCAAGTATCTCTTTGCAAATTAGGCCAAAGCAAAGGCCTGGCTGCAACTCACCGCTCTTCTACAAACACTCACTCTGACTCGAGTAGAACACATCCCATACGAATTGATTAATACAAACCGTACGCAAAGCGACAAGAGGTGGTCGAGTCAGGTCGACACTATACCTGCTCGAATCATGCTCATTAGCCATCAATGAAAATCCCCTATTAGTGAAAGTATAATGAAAGGGACTCGAGCAAATAGGGTAAAGTAGACAACATATGGCATCAATTTTATTTTATTGATTTCACAATCACATACATTATTATGTGATTAATTTAATCTTTGTAGTCAACAGGTTATTTTTAGTTAATTAGTTAGGTATTTATTATTATATACAGTTAATTATTAACAATCTTTTATTTACAATCTCTTTGCGTATCCTTTCCTCTTTTAAGTTGTGATGTCAAGATTTGTTTTATAATATTTCTTCTAGAAAATTTATTTCGTGTGTTAATACATAATTCTTTTCTATTAAATATGATCATGTAATTCGTATGTAGGCCAAGGCCATGCCAATTTAACTTGCAAATTTAGTGATTCTTGAATATTGCATGCTGCCTGATGCCTGATGATTGAAGGTAACACAACACTTAAAACCACAAAACAAACAATGAACACAACTATTTTCATGACTAAAACAAAATTTATTATTTTGAAAATAAAGTAAAACAGATTTGCTAAAACTTTCATTGAAAGTGTAACTGGCAAACTTTGAAATATTGGCCTACCAACTTTGCACAAAAAGTTTCTTTGAACATATTTTCTATTGTATATTTTTGTATGGGAAGTTTGAGTAACCACTTTATTTTGTACATTATTGTACCTCTGAATAACTTGATTTTAGGGGTGAGTCTTCGAATGCATAGTAGGGGGCAGGATTCATCATTGGGGGATGAGGGGTTGTTTTATATAAAAGAGTGAAAGAAGGGCTGGAAGCGAAGGCCTGGGGTGGGTTTTTGGTCGCGGATGCAAGCCTGGATTGCGGTAGTCCTAGGGGGTTGTGTGTGGCCGGAGTGTGAGTGCATGTGGTAATGTGGCCGAGAGCGGGAGGGACAGGGACGGGGTACCACCGCTCAAATGCCACTCATCACGACGAACAAGCCAAAGAAAATAATATTACACTCATTACCTGATACGTATAGGAGCTATTACCACAACACAACAACTTATTGGTCTTACATTGTAGTTGAAGTTTTACCCTCAGCTTTCGAATTTCGATTACCATATTTTTTTCTTTACCCAATTTACCAAAGTTTGATATTCAAATTTTGTTGCGAATAATCTTCCCTCAATTTCACCAATTGACATTACTTTCTAAGATTATATTATTATTACTTCTGCACAAGACGTTGACGTTGTAAATTAAATAAACATATAAAATAAAAATAAATAAAACAATTTCAAACAAAAAATTATACTATACTTGAGTCTGTAGTATATTCTGTATTATTATGAGAATTAGAAGTGTAACAATGATGTTTTGCTATATTATTATCTATTATTTATAAAAATGGGACAGGCATATTATTAAATAATAATATAATCACTAATCTGGGATTGTTTTGTTTTCGTATTTAAATTAAATTGTTATATTTAGCTCCGATAGGTTTACCTTTAACCCAAATAAAACACAATTTGAACAACATTAAAAACCAAATATTATTTTACTTGCTATAGCTACGATCTAATTATTAGAGATAATATGTACAGCTTCTTCTGTACCTAATAATTTGTGATGATTCCCACGGTTGTAATCCTATACTGTCGCGTATATGTACCATCAGCTGCATTTACAGTTATATATTATGTTATAGTTATGTATATCTGCTCCAGCTAGTTATACTCAGACCCTTTAAACTTGAGACTAAAATGCGGCTCTTCATAATCATTTAGGTACGTTATCAATGGCATTCCTTCTGCAACTACTACTCAGGGAATGTGACAATTGACAACTAGCAACACAACTGACAATTCTGTCGTGTTCCTTTGATTCTATTATAAGTCAGTTGCGATACAACATAATTTGGGGTGCACCTAAACCAGACACTGAAATTTACGACCGACCATCAGAATCAAGAGATCAGCTCCTTTTAGCAGTTTCCTCGACGTGCATAGCCACACATTACTCTCGCAATTAAATTGATTTGAGTCTACCTTTATGACTGTTCTTGTTCCTGCATTGGACATTTACTTCTGAGAAGTATCGTCAATGTTGAGCCTACAGCTATAGCCTCTGTCTCTTTCTATCTCCTTCCTTCTCGAAGTAAATCAGCAAACATTTGTCATTAGACTCACAGTTCGATCTCGTTACTTTCTCGAAGAGATCAAAACACAACCCATTGTTCTTGTAACTCCCTATAAAAAGCTTCCTCCCCTTCTTGATCCCTCGCACGCCCGATGTAAGCAAGTGGGTGGGGGTGGGGGTGGGTTATGTAACATACGGCTCCGTGAGTCACCCTCTTAGGGGGGTTGAAAACACTTGCTCGTACCCATAACAGCACACATCAATATTGTGCCACCTTGGCCTGACTTCTCCGCGCTGTCATTACGTGCATACGGCCCGGTGATTAGTGTGTGTGATATCCCATTGGAATTATTGCGATATGGAATAAATTGATTGATGCGAAGTTTATTAAATGTCTGGCGATACCATCCCATAGCAACGGATCCGCAACCCCTCCCTTGTCACCGCCAGACCATGCTGTGAAGTGTGAACTCATGGCCACACTACATTCGTAAGTTTTCCTACAAATTATACAAAATAAGCGTCGAAACAGCAACAAGAACATTACATTATAATTTTAACATGATACAATTATATTATATGATTTATTATTACCATTATGTTACCTATCATATTCGTATTTAAACTCCCTATCGAGTTTTCAACTACATTACCACATGGATTAAAATTTAGTCACTTTGTATAAATTATCTTTGATAATGCCTTTATTCCATTACAAGTTAGTTTTAAACGTATGCAACTGTGCTTCTGCTTGTGCACTGGTTTGATATTATTTATAATATTTTCTCAGATTGTGAACTGCAAACGTAAGTTAAAATAATAAAGCTGTGCTGCTTTGGATATGGACTGGGAATATTTTGATGATATTTGCAAACATTTCAAAATTATATTATTTAGTTCTTGTGATTCGAGCTAGAAATCTGTGATATCGGTTGATGTTTGATTTAAAGATTGTGAAATCAGTAAAATTTAGTTTTAACTTATCATTAGTATTTGGCTGATAGCATCGGATTTTGTCGATAGTTGAAGCAGGGTGCGTGTCTTGTAGAATGCAGTCAATGGCTTCGGTAAGGTCTACTGACCCCTACGCAGTACAATGTGCTCATATGAAATACGACAGGGTGGTTGAAAGGAATTCGTGAAATATTCATGTTTTCTTTCCTCACATTGCATGGCAGTAAAATGCTTGCTCCAAGGTCAATTGTGTTGTGTGGGTCATCTGGTCATCTGGTCAAATGGCCGCATTATGGCTGGGGCCTCCCTCCAATAAACCGCAACCGCACCGCATAGAAACCTAGAAACTAGGTTAGAATAATATTATGTCGTAAAAGTTCTAGGATCTATTATGTCCATTTGAGAAAGCTTCAAATTCTTATTATAATTCTCCGTGCCCATCATATAACTTCATGCATTCCAAACTGGACTTAGCTTGTTCGAACAGTGCGCTTGTGGTCAGTTATCGTACTTTCGATGTCGACCTCATATTCATGGACGTATTGACACAATTTGATGTTGGATTACATTGAAAGTTCATAACCATAGCCAAATGGCTGTCAAACAAAACAATGTATCCATATTTTCTATGGCCAAATGAGCAAACTTGCCCTCAATATGCGGGAAAATCTGCACATATTTGACAGCCTGTAGTCCTGATGCTGTGATAATAATTCTTTATTTCATTTTGATCGTGTACATGTACAGATATGCACTGCTCCGAAGAGAGTGTGAAATAGTAGATATTCTAATACACAGATATACTTTATATACTTAGATATCTATTCTAGGTAGAGCATACTTAAAAATACTTATAATAATTATAATTCAGTCTAGAACAAAGTTAATAACATAAAAGGGTAAGGGTAATCCATTGCTGAAAGCCCCCTATAGCGAGCCGCCAGGCTCATTGGGGGCTTGACCAATAATGTGTGACGTATTGTAACAAATCATTATAATAATAATAATATATTATGTTTTGTCTTCTTGTTCCCTCTGTAACGTTATCTTACGTTATTTTATATTTGTTAAAAATGCTTTCGTAACCTGTTATTACTATGTAACCTAACTTTTATTTCAATAATGTGTTTTACTTTATACCATTACCACTTATTGCATGTAATTGAAACCCAGCGTTTTGGAACTACTAAGGGGTTATTTTTTAAATTTGTTAAAAAATTGTTTATTAAATTCGAAAACAAAAATACATCACACTACAAAATTAACAAATCAATTTTTTGATTTATTCCAAATTATTTATCCTTTATTTGCCAATATAATTTTCAGTAATAACAACTGATTTACAAAGGGAAACTAAATAAAATTAAGAACAACGAATGAAATAATAATAAACTATACTTTGTATGATAAGATAACAATTAATTTTTGATAACATTTTCAAATTGTATATTATTAAAAATATGAAGAGATATGAATATAAATCAATCAAATATAAATGACGGAAAAGGGGGAAAAAGAGAAAAAGAAATAACACCAAAAAATTAAAATAGAAAAGAAAATACCGATCTATTAGACGATCCCACTCAAACAAATATTAGGTTAGCAAAATGGATCAGTTGTTTTGATTTTACGAACTACCCATCCATGATAGCTGGATATTTTATAACTGATTTTTTACACGTTGTTCTTGTATTTTTTTTCAGTTTAAAAAACAAGCTCTTGAAAAAGCTACTCCAATTAGTACTTCCTAAACGTTGATTTATTAAATTTAACTCAATAACTGAAATTACCCGTAAAATATATGATTTTAGTATAAGTTAGTATAATCGAAGATTGGTATAATACAATAAATAATTTAAATGTGTGTAAATTGAGCTGAACTTGTAGTTACAGGCCAGTTAGACAATTTTTGGTCAAAACCCAGACTTTTAATGTTCCTCAAATATTATTGCTGGAATATGCTCAGGGGATGTCCCTGATCAAAAAACTTAAGTTCCAAAAAATCCCACTTGGGGAAAATCCGCCATCTTAAAAAAACTCCGCCATGTTGTTTTTCGCAGATTGTTTGCTCTAACAGGTGATCCAAGTGACCAAATGACTTGATTTTTTTCTTGTTATTATTTGCAACCCTTATTGATTGAAATAATTAATTGTCAAAGGAAAAAATCCGCCATCTTAAAAAAAATTCCACCATTTAAAATTTTGTTTTTTCTGCTATAGCAGGCGATTCAAGTGACCTAATTACATAACATAATTTCCTATGCTATTATTTACAACCCCTATTGATAGAAATAATAAAATTTCATCTGCCTTCCTTCATAATAACCAGAATTTATACTATATTGCAAATCATTGCAACAAAAATAGCAACCAGCAAGTTCAATGTTATTTTTGCAGTTAAAAGTTTCCAACCAAGAAATGTACTAATTAAAAACTTATTGCGAGTATCAAGTAGTTTCAATTAAAATTTTTAAAGAACATCACTTACTTAGTGGTTTCCCTTGAATTCACCATCATTCAGCAGTCACCGTTGTTCCATCGAAATGTCGTACCAAGAGTTTTACAGAAAAATAAATAACTGCTGTTCCTTAAACATTTTTATCGCGTTCCTTGTAGTATTAAGTAAAATATTAACCCCCCCACCCATTTGTCCTTGAAACTTATTGAGCCGGCGACGCCTCTTAACTGGCGACATAAGACTCTTGCCATCGTTATCATTTTCACTGTCACACTTAGTTACGATTGGCTCCTGGCGGCTTTACCCATGGCCGAGGTCTTTCTGAAGCGACCGTTGCCAAATGGGTGCATTCAATTTGCCAGCATCGACAAATCATCTTTCGGAAGAGTTCTGTGGAGTCATCCTAGCCACATCCGAACAGCACATCGAGATGCGCATGTCCCGTCAAAGACGAGACACCAAGACACAACAAAGATGCAAGAGTGGCTACATCTCCACAGCCCCTTCCAGCGCGTCTCACCTCTGCTTGTGTCTCTTTCAAACGATGTGGTGGCAACAGACAAGTGTCAATTGCGACTGTGCTAGAGATGTGGAGACATGAAGGCAATGGTTGAGAAACCGTTCAGTCAAATTTACCTGAAAATGCAAGCGAAGGTTAAATTTATGGCAACCGTCTTAAATGGTATCCAGGTCCGCAATGATGTAGTCCACATCAATCCTACGCAGCACTTCCACCAAATCCGTTGCATCGTCCCGGACTGAAGAGGAGCTTGCCAGAGTATCTCACCTACAAACTGGCAGCAAGACCACCTACAATTTTTTAAGATGAATTCTCTTTAAACAAGGGGACGAAGTCCACCCTCTGCAGGCCTCTGCAAGAAATTGCTCCAGCTGAACAAGACCTTCCCCCAAATGAAGCATCACCACATTCGCCATCGACGGGGGTTTCTTGTTGCGCCGCGTTGTGTGGATACGACACTCTACAAACAGGCAGATATGTCAACAGTATGTGTCGTATGTAAAACGTCACTATAGCTAAAAAAAAAAAAAAACTAAAGCTCAAACCATGGTGGTATTTGACGGCTACCAGAAGCCGTCGACAAAAGACACGATGCATGTCCGGCGATGCCATGGATCATCTTCAGCAGATGTCGTTGTTAAATGGATAGGGGGTTCCCCTCAATCCTACTGATTGGGAGTGGAAACTTGCGAATGGACAACTGACGCCAATCCCAACACTTAAGGCTCCAGAATCAGATAAACTACTCTGAATTGTATCATGCAACTGTAAAACGGGATGTGAGCGCCCAAATTGTAGATGCCAAAAAATGGACTAACTTGCTCCAGCATGTGTGGCTTCTGCACGGGATATGGTTGTTTCAACTGCGCTCCCACTTTAGAAGACGACGAAAACGTTGTAGACGTTGGATGTCGCAAAATTAGTTTGACAGTGTAATTGATAATGATAGTGATAGTCATGGCGAGAGTCTTATGTCACCAGTTAGGAGGCGTCGTCGGCTAAAATTCATTTCAAGAAACAAATGTGTAAGGGGAGGTTAGTAGCTTACGTGACAGTACAAGGAATGCGATAAAAGTGTTTTAGGAACAGCAGTAAATTCTTTTTTTGTAAAACTCTTGGTATGACATTTCGATGGAGCAACGATGACTGCTGAATGATGGTGGTGAATTCAAGGGGAAAACCCGTAAGTAAGTGATGTTCTATGAAACATTTAATTGAAACGACTTGATACTCGCAATACATTTTTAATTAATGTAATGATTTATTTTGTCAAATGTCATTATACCCATTGAAGACAACTGAATAGTTGTCGAAATATTGTTTCACTTTGTTTACTTATTTTAAAGTGCAGTGTACAGTCCAATAAATCAAAACATTATTAACCTTTAGGCTTTACTGCTCTAAAAGTTTCATATTATATTAAAAGTTTTTAATTAGTTGGCAACGTTTAACTGCAAAAAAACATTGAACTTGCTGGTTGCTATTTTTGTGGCATTGATTTGCAATAATATAGTAAAAATTCTGGTTATTATGAAGGGAGGCAGATGACATTTAATTATTTTTATCAAAAGGGGTTGTAAATAATAACAGAGGAATTATGTTATGTCTTAGGTCACTTAAAACGCCTGCTATAGCAGAAAAAAACAAAAATTCAAAATGGTGGAATTTTTTTTCAAGATGGCGGATTTTTCCCATGATAATTAATTATTTCTATCAAAAGGTTTGCAAATAATAACAATGGAAAAAAATCAAGTCATTTGGTCACTTGGATCACCTGTGAGAGCAAACAATCTGCAAAATACACATGGCGGAGTTTTTTAAGATGGCGGATTTTCCCCAAGTGGGATTTTTTGGAACATGAGTTTTTTGATCAGGGACATCCCCCGAACGTATTCCCGCATAATATTTGAGGAACATTAAATGTCCGGGTCAAAGTCTAATTTGCCTGTACTATTGCTTTGAATGTGATTTGTGATATTTAATGTGCACGTTAAATAACGTAGTGAATCCAATTAATATATTACCATGGTAAGACAATAACTTTATAATATTTCTGGAAATGAGTTATGAAAATGATGCACGTACTCTCTTCTAACAAGGTTACTTTATCTGATATTTGAATGTGTTGAATTTATATTTTATGTTTAAAAATGCTATTTTATAAATATAATAAGCGAGTATGTTTCTTCAATATCAATATACCTGTCAACTTACTTAGATTTATCTGCGAGGTATTATGTTCTGAAAACCTTTATGACCTTCATTGTTGTATGAGGAATGTGCGTGATTGTGGTTCAGTGTACTCAACTGCGGCGTCTGTTTGGTAACCCCGCTTTACGATACTAACCTTGTAGAAAGTTATATTGCTGGGTTCAAGAGCACCGTCGCACATTGTACCAGCAGTACAGAGGGGGCTGGAACCAGCACATAATGCTGGTAAATCCTTCCATCAAACATGCTTTCAAGTTTTAAAGAGATGTGGCTAGTGCTTTAGGAACAGGACAACGGATTTAATGATTGGGAATGGGTGAAATTCATTACTGCTTGACCATATTATATAGTTAATTTCATTTCATGGCAATATTTTGATTTGATTAACTTGAAACTTAAGACTGTTCAGAATCATAGTTTAATTATCTACTTAATGATTTTGATTTTGATTTTTTATGTTGTTCACAAATTTATCACCAATTCCCAAATAAGTAAAAACTAAAAACTTAATAACAAAGTTTGTCATTTGCTGTAGCTATACCTCCCTTCATAGAAATTTGTTTGTAGTGTTTATAAATTGACAATTGTTAATTTTTTGTTGATTTTGTCTTAAAAACTATAAAATACGGTTTTTGTCATTATATGGTTAGGAGACGAAACAAAGCGATAAAATGGGCGTTAATATTATTTCTCATATAGCTGAATAAATTAACTGAGCATATATGCAAACGTCCTACCAACAGTTGTGTATAGGATACGTAATTGAGAACACGTGAGAGTTACCCAATTAATGTTCAAGTGACACGCTGACAAGACAAGTCGTAATCATTACGCATATGATTGAGAGTATCATATATTATTATTTTATTGATAAATCAGGATATATGAATTATAGCTGCATACAAAAAAAATCAAGTCGTGAAAGCAGGTCCAAGTGCAACGTGCTTAGAAATACGAATACGAACTATCCAATGTGTCACGCCTCACGCCTCATGCTTCACGCCTCACGCCTCACCTCGTGTCAACATTATCTTACAGCATTGACACAGACGGAAATGTGTTTCTAACGGCTAAAAAATTCGAATGCAGAATCCATTAGTTCTATGTTGGAGTCGCAAATTGCTTTCTCTTTCCACAGGAAGGCCTATCTTAATTAGTATTGGCTCTGTATCTGGTGTTTCACGTCGACTGACCTCGCAGTCCTAATTACCATGCGCTTCATTGGCGGGAAATTATCCTTCGGCCGGCGAACTTCCGGTGCCAAATGAAGTTCGCCTCGACGCCGTGGGGCGGGAAATGTACGGACTGACTGGCCAGAGATGCTCGACGATAAGCGAGGAGGGGAGGGGGGGGGGGGGCGAGTTAAAAATATGGAGGCAGCGTTTAGTGGTTGCCGTGGCCTGTCCAGGTCTTCACAAAGCGAACGTGTCAGCAAACTTTGAACGAAGTGTGTTTTACAACGGAGAAAAGTCACGAGCTTGAATTATTTTAGGTTTCTTGTGCGTAAAACAAGACGACGCGTAACAATTTTCTGAGCATCAAAATGTAATTCGATAATATTACAATTGAAGCTTAGTTCGATTCTCCCTTTTTTGGTAAAATATATTTGTAAATAGTCGTCAGTAAGGAAGTGGAATAAATTTCCGATATAATGCGAGTGCGACTTGCTTTACTCAACTTTGTGAACACAAACATATTTAATTTTTGCGCTGTGCTTGAAAATTGAAATGTTTACTTATAGTGAACATTAGAGATTTTCTAAAGTCTTAACCGAGTGATCTCTATTTTTCGTTTATTGATGAGTAAAAATATGCAAATGAAGGGGGCAATTGGACTATTTATTCATAAAATAAATTTATTTGAAACAAATCATGACACCACGTGATTCAAAGTGTTCTGAAATCTGCACAACTGGCCATTTGGGTAAAATACTGAAATATGTTACCAGGTTATGTACATGTTCGACGAAACCTATAAATTCTACGCTACGATAAGATGTTTTTTCCATATGTAAGCGGCCTTACTTTTCATAATGAATTGCAGCTGCAGGAGATTATTTTTGAACTTGCTTGCACACATATAGATAGAAAAGATGATAGAATAAATCGATGACATAAAATAGAAGGATGACGTATAGATGAAATTTGGCTTCATTTTTAATTTTATAGCTTTGCTCGATCTATTAGCCTTTGAGTAGTTTAACAAGTAAGTTAGTCTTATCGGACTTCTAACATAATTATTTATTTCTCGATTGTTTAGTCGGGAAACACTCCCGTAGTGTAATTGATAAATTTTTTACTTCAATTCAGAAATTAAAAAAGTTCGCCCCAACCGAATCGAACCACGGACTCTCCACATTCAGACAAGCGTCTTAACCAATAGACCATCACGACAGGTACATTTTAAGCTCTGAATTGTAGTTGCATTATACTCTGAATGGATGGAACAGTACTGCAAACGATATCTGCTGCCTTTTAACTGACCACAAACATTAATTATAATGTATATTATTATTAAAAATTGAGAAGTGTTTGGGTAGTTATAAAAATAAAATATCCAAGAATTATAAAACATCTCCGTAAAACTCCGTGTTTATTACATATTACAAATTTATCATCATTTTCTTTGATTTTATTGTATCATTTGTTATTCATATTTTATTTCTATAGTTTTTCTTCACTTATGATGACAGTTGCATACAATAGTATCCCTGTATTCAGAACCAAGCTTAACTACCAGGTTTTACGTATACGAAGTCTTACTTAGTAATTTTGGTGGCAAGGCTGGTAATAAAAACAACTAACTTAGTTGACAAAAGCGAAATCTCTAAAGTGATATCGTGTTTAAGAATAACGTCGAGGCTTCCTCAAAACTTCAAAACATTGTGAGTTTCATGGGAAGTTTAGAGTTTTATTTCGTATTTTCAAATGTGTGAAAAGAAATCCATCTGAATAGAAACGAACTCGTGCGACATCCGGAATTGAATTTGAAATATTGAGTTAATTCACGTGTTCCGTTATAGGAGAGGAGAGGAGAGGAAGAAAGGGCGTCTGATGAAGGAGAGGACCAGGAGGCAGCCAAAAAGTAGCCTCATCAGGCGCGTCATCATCTGCATGGCGAGATTGCGTTCCATTTCAGCTGAGGGGTGAACGATGTGCCCACACTATTCAGACTAATCCATGTTGCCTAGAAGACAGAAACTTTGCACACTTCTCGCGAAAGAATAAAATAAAAAAGATAAATCTAAGATTAAAATGTTTGATTTGGTCAATACACATGCCTACCGTATACACAGCAATGTTTTTTTTTTTAGGGCCAGGGTAAATATATCGATATGTCGATTCGATACGATTTTGACAGGTGGGAATATTTTCACTGTCGATATTTGGACTCGATATTAAAATATCGATTTTTAAATCGATATTTTTGAAGGTAAGTTAATTCGTATAAGCCTATTATGCTGTAAACTAAAAAAAAATCGGTTACTTTTATCAAATTTTGGTTCGAAATCGGCAAAATTATGCAAAAAGTGATTAAAAATATGGTATCAGTTTGGACAAGAAATTCGTTTTTTACTTCGACCATTAACTTGGTTAACCAAAATGAAGTTGTCGATTTTTTCTACTGCTTGTGCAAAAATCCAGTTTGGTTGTGCAAAAGTGTGAAAAATTCTAAGAAAATAATAATTCGTTTATTCATTGGTGGTTCAGCCAAGATAATGGACCTCATGGGAAATTAGTATTCACTTTTAGATTTGGGATTTGGTGGAGGTGCCGGGTCAGTTTACGAGTGTGATGAAATCGTAATTGTATAAAATCGCTAAGATTTTTTTGGTGATGCCTCATCAACCCTATATTTAAGCCACACATTTTTAAAAGCAGGCCTATGCCTACTCTATGGATTCTACGTTCTTACTTTAATTTCATTTTAAATAATTTTTTTTTTAGAAATAGAACAATTTTTTAATATTGCTATTGATATTTACATTTTCGTGTGATGTCGATAGTTGAATGATTTTCATAGTCCACCCCTATTTTTTTAAAACAATTACTACATCAATTGTCCAATTAAAAAAAAAAAAAAAATAAATTGTCCATTTCTTATTTTTCATTTATATTTATATTTTGTATATTGTATTTATATTTTATAAATCAGTGCTTAATATTTAAACTGAGTAGAAGAGACTTTCAATATTTAAAACAGATCTACACGTTATAAAATGAGTTAATACACATCATTTTGGATACTTATATAATATGCACAAAGCGTAGGCCTATGTCTACGTTGTTAAAGGCCGTAGCCTATATATTATGTTAAATTAAACAAACACGCAGGCTTATATAAAATCAAATTCTTTCTGCTATACGTATAATAAATCTACATGCGTTAAATCCGAATCATACAATAACTGCTATTCAGAGCAATTATTTTTTTATGTTTCAATCTTGCGTGTGTGCAGACTATATGAATTATTGCACGATTGTACTAATTAATGTCGTGTGTGCTGGCAACAGTGTCGTCTGAACTTTGAAGGCGATCGTTTGTGTCTCCACCAAGCAGGTAATTGTAGTGTGTATCATGCATGCAGAAGTTATTATTGCGACTTTAGTTAGATAGCAATAATAGTGTCTATCATGTTGTTTGGTTTGTTTGTGTTTGTCATGAAGCACATCGAGCGTGGACAAGTTAAACGAGATTTTTGGTGGAGGTGCCGGTCCAGAAGTTTTTAACAAGTGTTGCAGATCCGGAGCAAGTTTGCCGATGCTGTCGACATCGTGGGTCTCTAAATCGTTTCTTCACAATTTTCGTCAGAATTGAAAGAAAGTGACTAATTCTTCTTTCTGTTATAAAAATGAATATTTACGTTAGGTATAACTTTTCGTATTTAGTAAAATAATTGAAATATGTATTAGAACTTAAAGAACAACATAATAAAGTTGCATTATTTTGTTTGCATTGTTATATAATTTCATATTAGGATGTTCTGATTTATTTAGATCCACTGTACTATAAATTGATTAAACATACTTTTTATTATTACTGTGATATAGTTCATTCACTATAAGAAAACTCATGTGCTAGACTCGCCATATATTCGGCCGTACGGAGCGTCGACTTCGTACGCCGCGAACGACGCCAGCTGTTTGTCTGTGTTCTCTCTTTGTTAAATGTTTTCTGGCGTGAGTCTCGATGAAGAGGCATCGTGTTTCATCACATCACACGAGCCAATGCGTTCATTGTTGCTCCTTGGGTGTGCGCGCGCATCCTCCGACCGAGAGGGTCCTTCAGTGGGGAGAGGTGGGTGACAACCCCACGCGGGCGTCATTGGGGAACCCGGGGATTTAAAATTCAGATTTCTGACACTGCTCTAATCAGGTTAAGCAGAATACTTGGCCTTCTGCTCACGCTCAAATAAACTGATTAGTTCTAACGTTGTGCAAATGCTTCAACCCCTAGAACCAGTTGATGTCAGTGTCATGTACCTATCAACTTCTATTTAAAAACACAATATTTTATATTTTTTGACAATTGCTATCAATTAACTTCATATTCGTTTAAGTTACTTAACTTATTTTTCTAAATGTAATTCTTTTTTTATCTTGAATTTTATCGGATACTCAACGTAACGCAACTATTTTGGGGTTCCTTTTCCAAGAGAAATAAATTATTTTTTATTTTACTTTTTTATTTAAAAATAGTATATGAATCCATAAAATCACCATATCACCATTATTATAAATTTTTCAGAGTACGGTAAGTAAAATCATGGACTCCACTTTTTTGTTTAAATTATTATTTTGGGGTAATTTTATTTCGTTAACCGCATTACATTTTGCTAACAAAATTTTTGCACAATAACAAATTGCACATTCCGGAATAGCTCAAACACGCTACCGCAAAACATTCGATCTGCATTTTGATTCTAAAACCTATCTTACTTTAACATAAACGGTTTACGATCTAAATCTACAAACCATGATGATGAATGACCCACAAGTGGCCCTTTTTCGAAAATTTCGACTTACCTTTTGAAATAATGGAAAAGTCAAACATCAAGCTCGGTTTAGTAAGGTGACTGATTATGTGTTGAAATGTAGAAGTGACTGTTGTACCCTCCACAACTGTTTGTGTTGTTTAAAATATGATTCTCGAGAATTTTAAACCCCTTATCTCCCCCCCCCCCCCTCCGGTACTTACCCCACTGCTATTTTACCTTCAAACTTTCGCGAAATTGGTTAGGTAGATATATTTTATAAAGGTAAACATATTTCTAACAAAACGATATAGACGACGGGCATGGCCAACAGGTGGATAATATTATAATCTTTGCTACAGTTCATTATTTTGTCTACATTTATGTATAAAATAGTTTTATTTAGTTGACCTGCTATAAAAATCAGTTTTTTTATAACTGAATATGATAGAAGTTACAAATGAGCATTAAAAAAATACGAAAAAATTACGTTGTAGAATTAACAACTGTTCAAAATCAATTTGATATGATACATGTCAATGCACATTCTATTTTTTTTTTTACAATTAATCATTAGAACCATATTAACAAGCATCTTTGACTTTAGGCCTGAACAATTCTGTTTCTATAAGTGCGACATTCTGTCATTCATTCTCCTTCCTCGTCAACGTCCCTCAATGAACGCATGAACCAACATTGTCCCCCCCCCCCCCAGCTCTTTTGATTGTACGTACCTCAAAGTGTTGACCGAGTGTTCAGTAGAGAGGGGGCAGATGGCTTCGTTACCGTGGCCAGTGTCACGTGTGTTAGAGGGCCTAGACCAGACAGAGAGACAGTATTGCTCATTGAATCATTAGGGCCAGAGCATGCATGGCTGACAATCAGACAGGCCTAATTACAAACAGACGCAGACGACAACGACGACGATGTCTCTGTTTGCGCTAGGGAACAGGCCTACACGTGTTTTACAAGAGGGCCAGACGAACCTGGGTAATGAACAGCATTTTAGAATATTGCAATTATTTTGACATGAGATGGAAAGGATATGTTTTCCACACATTCCCGGCATGTAATCACTAATTAAATTTGACACTGGTTAGTTAGTTGGTTTGTTATTTAGTTAGTTATTTAGTTAGTTAGCTAGTTGGTTAGTGTAGTTTTAGGGTATTCAATAGTAGACTTATCACTTATCAGTACTCATTTGACACTAGTTAAAAAAAATTGTACTTAAGAAATTTGAAACCAAATGCAACGAGTATTTTTTTTAATGTGGATGCATTAGCATGTGGTTTATATAAAAACAATCAAGAACTGATTACGCATTTGGAAATTATAACTATTCCCTGCTATAACCTTAAGGGTAGGCTATTCAGGGAAATAATGTGGCACGATGTCTGATTCTAAAAGAATTTAAAACACAAATCAATTATATGCAACAAATTGTTCAGAGTATTCTTTGTTTTGCATTTCCATTCGTTGACGGAGGGGATGGAAGTTTAAGACTATATACAGACTACTGCGCCATCTGTCTGCACAATAAATGTAATATGCCAGTAAGGGATAGATAAAGTCCTATCATGATTTTAAATTGTGATCTTCTTAATTTTAAAACGAGGTTAATTTTCCATATCTTGGTTTGCCAGATCGCGTTCCGCTTGTGTTTTCTTCTGTCTCCTCGACGCTCCCAGGGATGGAATGGAAGCGCCGCGGCGCGCCACGACGCGCTCGAGTATATAAAGGTGAGGGACGGAAAAAGCACTTAAAATTCTGCGGTTGGTAGCCAGTAAGTAGAGGAAGGAGGCAAATTGGATTAAATTGAGTGAAAAGAAAGCTGAGATTTTATACCCCTCGTCTCCCGCCGTGGCTCTTTAGGATGAGCGACGTGGGGCGGGGTGGGGAGGGGAGGGGAAGACGTCACCACAAAACTTGTTATGGGTTTCATAATTGCTTGTCGGAAGTAGCTTCAGCGCCTGGTATTTTTACGCAGGCGTTGAGATGGTCGTGTTTTACTGTTAGCTCCGCGAAGATCTCATGCGCGCTGCGCGGGCAACGCTGCAACATCCCCCCCATAGTTTTGTCAAGTCTTACAAGATGGATTTGGTGAAAGAAATATTTAAAGCTCAAAGAATATATTATTTGATAAATAAAAAGTCCGTAATTTTTGTGTCGATTCGCACTAGACTAGACAAACATAGGTCCCTAGATAGGGACCATTCATCTGTTTCTGTATGGCTGAAAGTATAGCCTTGACCGAACATGCTATAAATGTGCACGATTGTTTAAGTGCATGTCGTACATGTTTCATGCCAATTTTACCGGTACCTGGCTTCGACTCGTCTTAATTAAAATTAAACAATAATTAAGTAAATCCAAAACAAACAATTAAACGATAGTAATCTATGTTAATTTTTTCGGAAAACAATATGAAGTTATGTATTTCTTGCAAGTTTATAGTTGTTTCCCATTGCAAGTGAAAAGTAGTTCAAGATCACAATTTTGTGAATTACCCTTAAGAAATGTTAGTTTCATTCAATCATAACCGTAGGGAAGTTGAAACAACTAACGCATATCGAGTTTCACTATAAATTATTAATTGTATTCATCTCTAGTAATAATAAAATAACAAAAAATAATGCTGTACAGGCTAATCAATGGTGACCATGCACTGATGATAAAAAAATTGTCTCCTTAAATCAATCATTATTATCCATATCGCAAATTTAAATTTGCTAATATTATATTCTGTTTTTGTCTGTTTTTGGTGCTCGAGCAGAAGAAATATTTGATACGTGTTTTAAAAATCGGAGACCTTACTCTTTCGATTCTCAAGGCTTCGATCATTATCTCACCAAACCATTTGTATAACATGGTTATTAGTTAATATTATAATACTTTTAACAAGCAGGATCCATGTGGTCACCCACAAATGGTTGGTCATCAACAGCCAAATTATTGGATTCCTCTCAAGACGAAGAATTGTAAATATTTGCAATGTTTGTTAGAATTACAATTGATTATAATTCGAGTACTTTCAGTAATAAATTTAAACAATCAATGAACATATACGGGAAAAACAAAAATATCTACACATCATACAATCATCTTATTCTTAGTGGATGGAATCCAACACATTTACCATATTTGAAAAAATGTATAGAGAGAGGGATATTAGTGGATATACAATGATATCAGACACAATTTGATTTCACACAGTTACCTTTTATTTAAACTAGTATTTACAAATTACAACATAGCACAACCACATTCACTCAATATAACTCTGCATTCATTCAATTGCGGACATACATATTTACAATGACCCGATCCAGGCCTAATACTTCGAGTGATGTCAAATTTACAACAATTACAACCAAAATTTCAAGATAAAAACTCTTCGATAATTTAAAAAGATTTCAGGAAACGATTACACATTTTTTTATTCCACACAAAATCACACGTATGCAAAGTAGTCGCTAGATCGGAGGTCGAAGCATATCTATTTCTAAGATACTTTTAATTGTGCGGCATTGTAAAAACCGTATTTCATTAAAGTGTTCGTCTTTATTTCTAAAGCAATCAACTGATTCATTAATAATTACTATCACACATCTCACTTTTACCCAAGTAATGAGGGGTTTGTAATATTCTTAATACATAAGGCATCATTAATTCACGTATAATGTCTCTTTGGTTATAAACTCTTGTGTTAAGGCCTCGTGGCTTCCAGACGAAGGTAACAGAGTAAACGGGGTGAGCTCCGGCATGTTGAAGCCTAGTACGGCCTCCACACGGTCTTGTGAGTCTGTAGCGTGCTGGACCGCGTCACCGAGGAGATGAGCGCCGTGTTCGGCTCCGAGAGAGGTGACCGGGATGGACTCCGAAGTACCGGACTCTCCCGCTGGGGCTCCACCTTCGTCGCCGTGGAGGTGACCGTGTGCGCCGGCCGCACCTGCTGGAAGGCGGACTTGACCAGCGCGTCCTCGGCGGGGGACGTCGTACTCCGCACCCCCGGGGAGGTGGACGTCGGACTAGGTTGCGGGGGCGGCGGACAAAGAGGGGGACGTGAGGGAGAACGCTGATCCGGGCTTTGAGGAGTGTTTCTCTGACGATGTGGGCAGCATGTCGGGGTGGTGAGGGTAGCCGAGGAGGGGGGAGGGGAGGTAGTGAGGGCCGGGGGGTGGGACGGGGTACGCTCCGGGGGGGACGGTGGCTGGACCGCGAATGCCGAGTCCGGCGGGGGGACTGCCGTGCTGCGGGAGGAAGAAGTCTGCAGGAGACCCGATCACTGCGCCCAGGTTGGCACCGACTGCACCTGGAAGAAACGAACACCGCACTTAGTTTTATGACAAAATGCAAAATGAGCCGTATTAATAAAGTGACGTTCTCATCTGCTCTAGTGTTTAGCTTCCAGCGTCTATGCCTGGGAGCGGTTGAAGGGGGTGGGGATAGGGAGAACCTGGTGCCTGTGCCAAGAATCTGAACATAACTCCATTCTCTGATAGTTATCTGACTACCTCCATTACCGAATATCGTATTTTATCGATGCATTTTTATCGGAATCACATATTTGTCAGCTTCAATCGCGCCGCTGTTACATATCTGTCATGCCGTTTAAAGCATCACTTCCTATCTGTCATCAGCGTCACCAAGTAACATTTGTCTCCCTTACGCCAACACCGCACACCGTGCAGACGCGGCCTCGTCCAAACCAAAGCCCTTGAGGAGCGCGACCGACGAGGGAAATGTGTCAAAGAAGGGAAACAACAGAGAGAAGTGAATGGCTATCGTACTATAAATTTCCCTCTCTGCTCTTTGAGTAGGTTTTAAAGTCTTATGGGAATTAGCCAGGGCACCGACTGTCATCGTATGAAATTCATCCCCCGCCCTTAATCCGATTTGAGCGAGCTTAGTCTGTGTGTACACAGAGGGGTTGCAGCCCCGGTCTTTTCAATTCAAACGGCCTCCTATACGAACGAATTCTCTCTATCTCTCATCTTTCACGATTTATTGATGTTTATGGAGTGGAAATCAGTAGCGAAAATGACTCAGTAAATGTGATGTGTATTTTCTCCCCATAACGGCTGTGCTGGAAAACCAAGATGGCCGCCAAAGTGTGGTTGTAAATGGGATGTTTGCTCTGACCATTTCATGTAAGGCTGGCGCCATCAGCCATTAGTATGCATTCGGTTTAATTTAGTGTTTTATTAAGCTCTTGAGCTATTTGTGCCGGAAATAACAATCGGACGCTATACCTACTGCACACAAATGTGGAGGACCGGGAGCTCTTTTCAGAGATTTACTTTTAACCATTCATCACCTGTACTGTATAGTCTTGGCGAAAAGTGAACACCTTTCACATAATAATTTTTAATGTGGGACTATAAACCATGCACTCGAATACATAAACGTGAAGTTTGCTCCCTTTATCTCAGCTTACCGATGAGTACCAAACATAAACGTAATTGTCGTTTTCTGACTCAGAGATGTGTATTAAAAAATTATTTTACATATATATTAAATAAATTAAGTGGAAATTAGGTAAAAAGTAAAATACGTGTCAAACAGAGAAATTAAATCTTTAACATGACAATATAAATTAAACTGAAACTAACAGGACATATTTAAGACTCACTCATTGAGTGGGATAGCTTCGACTCGTCGTACTAAATCATAATTATTATACATATTTGTTATACGTTATGTTCTTTTCAATCTCATCGTGCGTATTCTACAATAAGTTTAGTAAGTAAGGAAACTGTCCTCACTGTTTTTTCTCAACGATAACATAACTATAAAAATCAACTGTTCAATTCGTTAGTATTAATCCTCTTTAATTTGAGACGGTTACATCTTTTAGTGTCAGAATTTCAATTTTTTACATTTCACAGTTGCATAGTCATTTGAATATAAACCTTCCATAACTAAGTTTTAATGTGACATAACCATCATAATGCATAAACAACTTTTCTGCAATTTCATTCATATAATCCATTTATCAGATAGATCAAAGTTAATTCAAGTATACAGAACTATGAAAAAACTGTGTTTAGAATTAATTTAAAATTAAATAATTAAGTGGAAATGAAAAACTTAAGCTAAAGAATAAAATCGGTACAAACGTGAAATTAATTTTAAAATGACAATAAAACAAATAAACAAAAAAATAAGCAGAAAAGTTGGTTTTCTCTCTGAAGCTAGTAACAAAGTTGTTCTCTCACCTTTCCCCAGGCTAGGCAGCTTGCAGAGTTCACCGGGCCGTCTGAAGTACTCTGGCCAGGGGTAGCCGAGACACGCCGTGTCCAGCCACTGAGGGAACATAGCGAACGGCGAGAAGCCAGGGTGGTGGCCTTGGAGGTAGTGGAAATCTGCGTACACAGTAAGTTGAAACACCCTATTAGTTTTGCGTTTAAATATCAACGAACAGTGTTATGACAATTGCGATTTGCATTGCACAAGCCAAGGCCTCCGTAATGTGTAGCTCACTGCTGCTGTTTAAAAAAATAAAAACGAAAATTTGCTTATTAATTTATAGGCACGAAAAACATGGATTATAAATAAAGTATGAATAAAAAAATCACTATGAAAATATTTAATAATTGTGTTCTGTAGGCTTACTATAAAGAAGCTAAACAGTAAACAGATATATTGTGTATTGATACCTACATCAAACACAATTAAGTTACTACAGATATAGGAGGGCCATTTGCATTTGAATTCCAACCAACCATGATCCATGCATTGTACTGAACCCCAAGATGGATTTACAACATATTGCGACAATGACAACTGTGTGTACATGTACATGAAGATTTCTTGTATAATGCGCAACTGCGGTTCATGATGTCCCAACCCAAGTCACATGACTATACCCCGATACGCATGAAAGCTTATCCAACTATTCTCTCATTGTTTCATCGACACGATGGCATTGCCTAGATGTGCTATCACTAAGCGATATTCAATTTCTAAGCTGTGTGAAAAGCCATTTGTTTGTATTTGAACGAGCCATGATCCACTGACTATTTTACTAAAATGTATTTATTTAAACATATTGCGACATGACAACTGGGTTAATTAATGAAGATTTCTGGTATAGTCGAATGGGTTCTGATGCCCAAACAAGTACATGACTATAGACCGATACTAACTCAAAGTATTATAAAACTATTCTTCGTATGTTTCTTTATGCTTACTACACGATGCATTCCTAGAATTGTCATTGGAATAATGTATTTTTCACGGAAAGTTTTTCTAGTCTGTGTGTTTATACTCAGACCACTGGTGTGGGTGGCGTGTAGTGCGAGGTACATTTTTCTATACACTACAACCTTATTTCTAAAACATGTATTAATGTAATTTTTACAGATTGATGCTGCTACAAATATTATTGTAACTTTCACGTGGATCGGTGCCTCTAAGGGTTTCGATATATAGTTATGCACCAAACATAGACCATGTTATGCGCATTACATAAACTTGCAAAAGTATTTTAAAATACGCACCATGTTGTCTGTCTCTATGTATTGTCCAGTATAATGTTCATTACACTACACCATTCATCCGATCTACCATGAAACTTGTCAGTGCACATATGTATTTTTCACGAGGAAGGTTTCTATGCCATACCAATGTTGTTGTATACTCCTCCACGTGGTGATCGGTGCCTGCAAAGAGGATACATTCGTTTTCATATACACTACACCATTCATCCGATCTTCATGAAACTTGGCAGTTGGCTCGGGGAAGGTTTCTATGCTATCCATTTTGTTGTAACTCCTCCACGTGGTGATCGGTGCCTGCAAAGAGGACTCACCAATGAATTGACTTCGACACCGTAAGGGTTCTGACAACGCGCGGCAGGTATAGTTTATCATAAAGATAATGAACTTTTCGTGACTTGATTGACGTTTTGGTAAATAATACAGAAATAACGAGCTGTGAAAACGAAAACAACAGAAAATAAAAAGTGCAGTGCAGTATGCCTCAATAAATAAATTAAAATTAAATTCGTATTTATTTTAGCGTCTATATACTCATTCGGTCTCATTCCTCTCAACAAATAATAAATACAGATTATGCAGTGTTGCAATGACGGTTTTTGATTTTGACGAATGCAAGCTTTGAACACAGTCAAACCACAGTCAAAACTTAAAAAACAACACACTACTTGCACGACATTTCAATTCTCTGTGATTAGTTAGTCCTAAAGTGAATATTTCATCGAATTTCTGCCACCGTAATCCTATTTAAAGTTTCTTTTTTAAGTCGGGATGATTTCGATCAATTATTGATGTATGCGCTACATCTCTCTCTCTCTCTCGCTCTCTCTCGTCGTGTTTTATCTCCGCGCCGGTTTACTTTGAGGGGCGCCAGAATCAGCATGTTTTCTCTCGCATCTCGTTCGACAGCAGATGCCCACCCGTATGACGTGATCGGTACTTGCGACAGTTTATGACTTGGCGGCTTCCTTTACCGTGCGCCTTCCTTCCTTGTTAGCATGTCTGCCTGCACGGCGGCCATGTTGGAAGAAACATCATTGACGCATCACTCAACATCATAATAATGATGTAGTATCATGTGTGTTATAGGCATACTTTTTTGTTCAACGTCTTGTACCCGCGTATTACAATGATGAGGGGCTTACTTTGACATTAGGGATCAGCATAATACTTTCAAGCTCGATTAAACTTTGTTTATTAAGCATTATCACGGGTAGGCCTCTATGTTTTTGTGTTGGTTATAATACGTATTCTAATATTCCGGCATGAAACGATGTGCTACACTTATTGAAATGTATCACACAATTTTGAATGTGTGGTTAAATGTGCTGGGGTGTGCTTACAAGTACAACAGGTAAAACAAAGGATGTGATAACATATTCTCGGCTAATGATCTCACCTCATGAAAGTCATTAAAGAACTTACGTATGCAAGTCTATTCCAAGGGGAAAACTCCCCTATACTCTCACATCCCCCAACCCCCGCCGTGTACTATATTCTTTACTGTTGCTTCTACCTTGTGTTTAGATTATTAATTTAGTGGACCCTCTCTCTTCAAGTTTCAACTTTACCTGCAGGTAATCTCGACACTGACGTACGTCAACATGCTATGCTACTCCTGACGTGTATAGACCTACCCACTGTGTACAATTACCCCCTCCCTAGGAGCATTGTGACACTTCACACTGATTATGCAACGAAAACATCGCGCAAATAAGGATTGCAAAATACGAGTTTGTAAATATTGTAATGCAAAGTTCTATTTGTATTTGAGCTATGCAGAATATTGAATAGAGCCGTGTATAAGAATTAATAGGTGGCCACTTGAAATCTGCACACATTGTCCGGTAGAGTTGATAGTCGTATTTGCAGGCCTCGTCTGAAAGACGCGCGGAGAATATATCGGCCTATAATGTCCACATCCGATCTGCATCTTAAAGAGTTCCACTTAGGTGTAGCTTGTCAAGTCCATTCATCTTTCACCCCTATCGGACCCCTGCGTCGTTGTTTGGGACTCGGTTTACCAACGAACTTGTCCCGACATACATACAACCGAGCCAACCTAAGCATCAAGATGCACGAATTGAAAAGATGCGTTTAAATGCTTGATTCATTAGTTAATAGTCGAACCATGGGAGGTTTTTTATAATGTACCACTGGGTTTGACGGTACCTTCTCAAGTTACTGGAAAGACTTGATTCACAGGCTATCATTACGAGCATTATACCAGATAGACGCAATTAAAATAAAAAGAACCTCCGTCAGTCATCCACAAGATCTGATATGACTTACCAAGGGGAAAATATTGGGGAATTGAATGCCATGTTGGTAGCACCTGGAGTTTAAAATCAAAATGTAAAACAAATAAACAAAGAACGGTGAGAATTGTGCAACAGATCGCAGCATGCAAAACGATGCATGCCTCTAGCCATTATTTCGATTCAATTTAGTTTTTCCATGTGTGCAAGTTATATCATTAAAAAGAAAATCTAGCTGAAGCTTACTCAAACAATCTCGATGTTAAATTTATATGATATTAAGAATATTATATTATATTCTATGTCTGATGAACCACATTTTACTCTTAACTCAACTGGAATGTTCATATCAACATAATAGTGAATTCAAAAACGTGTGTTGGCATCATTTAGCTTTGCACTCAAATACGGTCTACCAAATTTGTATCAACATTTTAACATTTATATTACGTTTTGTACTAACAACCAAATCAAAGGGAATCATTTTTGCGTGCACATATAGCAAGTCAAACTAATTGACTATAACATATTTGCGAAAAGTATTGGTTACGTCAACCTTCAGTCCATCAAATTTATAATACAAATGATTCCCCGGTTCACCTTCTTCAAAAGTAAAACACGTATAACATGATTGTAGACTTCAAAATGTTAAGAATACTTTAATTTATTAAAAAAGTAAATTAATTGTTGAATAAATCTTTATGAATTCACTTGGAGAAGAACGACCCATTTGAGAGGCTAAAATGGGTTTGTTAATTTAACCAGCAAATAAAGGGGTACAATGATGAGGGTTTCTTGTTACGTTCACGTACTTAAACCGTAAAGACATGACATGGCGATGCTAACTTTAATCACTAAACTCATATTCTGAATTATTATTATTTAAATTTCTTCTCAGATGGTCGCGTGTGACGTGTGAGGTATGTTGTATACCGTTCTGAACCCAGCCGCGGTGGGCCCACATGTGTTAATGGTGGGCCTATAAACCCCCAGGCTCGTCGGGGCGAGGGCGGTTTGGCCGCTCTAAAACCAGCCCAATCTGTTTACTTGTTCTTGTGTGTTTGAGATTTTTAGTAGCTCGGCGCGTCGTTCTCTTCAAAGAGGACGATACAATTAAAACAGTTTTATGGTGTGCGCGGTTTGCTTGGCGCAAAGCAAAGGGAACGAATGCAACGCGCGGGATGGCTGTGTGGTGTCATGTGTCTTGCGATCAACATTGCCACACACGCAGAGAGAGATTAAAAACTATTTGATCGAATAGAAGAAGACGAGAAGTCGTAATCAATTTCTCGTATACAACATTTCGTTTGTTTGCAAACTCTTTCAAGATATTATGTGTGATGAAATTTTTAGTTGCTTATTCGGCAGTAAACACAGAGAAAAATAAGAAATTTAACATAGTTTTTCACTGTAGCGAAAATGAAGGGCTAGCTCTAAGAGTCACACTCTTCAGAAAATATTTTGAATTAACTTGATGATAAATTGATTTTTACGCTTTTGGATTTTGTTGCTGTTAAAATTGACCACTTTCGTAAATTGTTTCTGGACGATTAACAAACAATATTGTCAATCTACGACTACACAGGACTGTTCATATGTATGCTGTCTTGACATATATTCTGTCTGATGCTTCCTGACTGAACGAACAGCCATTTGCCAACTGCAAAACTAAGAGCCTTTTCCCTTGAAATCGTAATTTTCAATATCATCTGCATGAATAAAACTTTTACACAAGAAATATCAATTCTATGATAAATAAAAAATATTATGCAGTACCAATTCTTGGTTTCGTCAGAAAATTTAATTCTTTGAATGTTATAAAAATATATATTGGCCATTGACCTGGAATTGGAATAGTTTCTATAACATTTAGAGTACAAAACGCTATTTTTCACGAACTAATGATGTGTATTCTTGCTCCAAACAAATATTTCAAATTTTCAAATTAGTTTGTTAATTTGATAATATTTTCCGAAATTAATTGCCACGATGTGGTACATTCTTGTTAGTATGCCTACATCGATAATATCAAAGTTGTAGTGACAATGATGTGATGCCATTATCCCACCCGCCTCAACGTCTGCTTGCTCCACTAATTCAGTGCGATCGGTAGTGAATGTATCGACAGTAGTGTCGGGCACGTGCTCACTGCTCAGTAAGATATGCACAGCAGCGTGCAACGCGGGGGCCCTCATAGAGCCAAACTAATCTAATTAATAGAGCCCAATCCGCCTCGGGCGCCCGCAACTAAAGCCATAAGGGCGGCGTAAGGGGCGCCCCGCAGAGGCGACGTAGCCTTGGATCATATTAATACGTACGTACATCAGCTGGTTTAGTTTGGTTGTAGCACAAAACCCTCATTAGGATTATTATAGTGAACAAAAGGATAGACATTAGCTTGGCTAGCGTAAGCTCTTAATCGGCTTATAGAATAATTTGTACTTGGGAGTAAAAATAACGATTGAAATAATGATTTGTGAAATTTGTGACCGTAATCAAATTCAAATTCGTAAAATAATGTTACAGACACTAAGCATGATGTTATGCATTCATATTTCTACATGATGTTGGTCGATTATTAGGAAAATGTATGCGTTTGAGTTTTTGTGGGACCGTTCTGCATTCATTTTTAATACACCATTTTTTTAATTTTTTTTTTGTAATTGATAACATTAGAATATTTTGTATTTTAGTTGTACAATTTATATTTCCAACTGACGTTCTTTGATATTTTATTGTAAGCGCTTTGGCTGCTTATTGAAGGGCTTGCTTATTGGGGGTTTCCGGTTTATGTGGAGTTAAAGAGTGCAGTCACTATAGCTTATTACACTTGTGATCCTAGATTTACAAAGTCAGTGCAAAATTAATTGCATTCTTGTGAACTTTGAAAGCCAGGGGATTTTGAGAGAGGACTGGGGAGCTAAAATAATTTTTATTTCTGTGCTAGGAGAAAAAGCGTTTTAATTTTTTTTGTATTGATGAAACTGGCAACTACAAATTTGCGTGTGAATAATGAATGCAAATTATGCAACATCATAATGTGAATTATATAACATAAAATATATTGTGTATATTATGCAGAAAGTGTCTGCTACAAATAATTTGAAATCTTGATTTTGACTATGCTCTTAGCAGACCCCTATCTGAACATGCCATTCGTTAAAAGCCTTCCATCTGTAGATCAGGAGGTGTAGCTGGTGAAATACTCTCTAATAAAAAGAGTAGAAAGTAGAAAAAGCGAACATTCATTAAATACCTCTCTTCTCGTGCTATACAGGAACGCACCTCCTATGGTTTCTCTTTCGCACTCACCGAGAGAGGGAGAGAGCGAGAGAGAGAGAGGAGGGGTGAGAGAGAGGGCATCGCACAGCGGCAACGAGAGAGAGAGAGAGAGAGAGAGAGACCTGCCCCACCTCATGTGCTACTAATTACTCGTCGTGTGTGTGTTAGCAATCTCCATAGCAACGGACAAGGCAATTAGACGAGCGCGGGTGGTTGCTGGCCACTATGGTGGCAGGGGTGTCGAGACCTCAAATAACCTTTATCGAAAGAGCGCATTTGTAATTCACACCGGGCTTGGTCACTCGAATTCGGGCGTTGGGGGTGGGACGATTCCCAGGGGTCTTTATTCGTTCACCATTCGAGCGAGCGGAGAGGCTAAAAAATTCCCTGTACTTTGATAATGAAATTATGGGAATATCGAATCTTTTAGGCAAACGGGGACAGATTATCGCTGGATATGGGAAATAAAAGTCAGAGGGAGTTTCGGCTGGAGCGGGGAGAATCAAGATTAGTACTCACAAAATGACTTTGACGTATTAATAACATTATTATATTACTCGTCATTACTAATGAATTATAAATAATAATGGACACAATATGGACGAGAGTTGAAACACACCTCTATGGTGACAACTCTGTAATCGATATTGTTCTTGTATCTTACATCATACAAAATAAGTTATCGAAACACAGCAATAGAGACAATTTCGGCTCAATATGTTGTTTGCGGTCTCTACAATAGTGAGTAAACAAACAAGTCACATGCATGTAAAGGTTAAATGGTGATTTCTGCAATATTTTTTAGTCTTATAATCTCATTCCAATATTATAGATTGCCTATTTATGAATTAAAGCATTTTTTGTCTGCTTAATAAGCCATTAGGCCTAGATTAATGATAATGGAAAATTAACTCCAAGGAAGACATATCTTTATAAAAGTTCAGTTACTGCATAGCATGTTTTACAAAACTACGTAAGGGCTGTCAAAGTACGCTTGAAGTACACGATATGTTTAAATCGTATCCTACACGTACTCAGCACAACAGTACCTATGACTACAGGTAGGCACGTACAGTGTCCTCTATTATCTGTGGTATGACATTTGAGCTAGGTTGTCCAGAATAGTAATTTCATCAAAACACGTAAGGGTTAATAGTCACCCGCTATCAAAACACAGAGTAGCAGATTTATTTTTTTATTTTATAACAATCATTGACGTATTGCTAAAGCGATGTTGGATGGATTGTGAATGGATATGAATATGATAATATATCAGTATATCACACAAAATGTCAACGTGATGAAAACAAAATCTCTACACTATTTAGTATAGAATAAACCATGTAAAATAAAGTATGACAAAGGTCACATCATAGGGGATGTTCTCTAGAGCACTTTCCCAACCCCTGTGATGAAGTCGCCTACACGCCCTGATGTATAGCGACTTCCGGAACCCACACGGGACGTTTCGACTTCACACCATAGGGACGTCTCTCTAGAGCATTTCCCACCCTTGGAATAGTCCGCTACACGCCCTGCATAGTGAGTCGATCTTCCGGGAATTCCTGCACGCTTTACGAAGGTACATCATAGGAAGTTTAGAGCACTTTCCAACCCTGATGAAGTCGCTACTCGCCTATGATAGGATGTTCTGCATTTCCCGAACCCTGCATGCGCTTTACCGAAGGCATATCTCAAGGGATTTTCTAGAGCACTTTCCAACCGGTGACGAAGTCGCCTTTACGCCTGTATAATACCTAGTCGACTTCCGGAATCCTACACGTTTACGAAGGTCACATTATGAGGATGTTTTCTAGGAGCCTTTCCCTAACCCTGTGATGAAGGTCGCCTACAGCAGTATTCGACTTCCCGGGAATCCCTACACGCTTTACGAAGGTCATATCACGGGGAGTCTAGAGCACTTCCTAACAACACCTAGGAACGAAGCGCCTACACCGCCCTGATAGTAATACGCTCGACTTCCCGGGAATCACCTACACCTTTTCAACGTCACACTTATAGAATGTTTTCTAGAGCACTTTCCAACCCGTGATGAAGTTCGCCACACCCCTGATAAGTAAGTCAGCTCCGTGGAAGTCCCTCACACGCTTTACGAAGGTCACATCATAGGGGATGTTCTCTAGAGCACTTTCCCAACCCCTGTGATGAAGTCGCCTACACGCCCTGATGAGTATAGTCGACTTCCCGGGAATGAAATTAACTTCTCTTGTCCACTCATCTCGCGCCCGTGATATGACAGTGTGGATTTATTAACTTGCCTTTTTAACTAGAAAGGTTTTCAGCGCTGTGAAAGTGCTTGGACTCGATGGCTAAATAACGCAGCCACTTTTACGATCCCAATTAATTAAAATCGTCGCAGCCTTGTGCGTAGAAAATTGTAGTGGAAATTAGATTTTAAATTCACAATACCGATAGTATTGAAATTTTATTTTATGATCGGTTTTGAGATTTATAAATCGATACACAATACTTTCCTTTTCGGGCGTAAAACTTGCATTTAAAAACTGAAGCTGATGTGAAATTCCATTTATTATTGTAATAATTTTCTCTATGATAACTAAACAATGTAAATTACTTGATTATTAGCTCATAGCTGTATGATGGAGGCAGGTGATGACAGTTTTCTAAACGCCATTCATAAACAAAATACAGTTCATGCACTGTTCAATGTTTTACAGCATAGGGCAATAAATGTATACTATAAAGTATTTGCATGGACATAATAAATAAACGTTTTTAAGTTGTAGAATGCGTTGTAGAACGCGTGTAGAAAAATTTCACAATTTAATTTAAAAAATCGCTCTTGGGCCATTTCGCCTTATTAGTTATTATTATTTTTGTCTTTAGCAAATTTTTAACTGACTGACTGACTAATTATTGGTGTATACAAAGTAGGCCTAATGATAAAATAATGAAAAATTGTTACTTGAAGCTTGAAGGTTTTGATTTCTGTCAACTTTAATCGTAACAAGCTCGGGTATGGGAGGACATAAAATAGGGATCTAAGGTTACTGTAATAAAATACATTGGTTCCTGATGTGATCTATAATAATTGTTCTTGGTGGAGGTGCCGGGTCTATTTATTCCACCTTTCGTTCGTTGAGCGGAAAGCTCCCTTAAACCCTTTGGCTCCCTAAACAATTCGTGGCATCCTTGTTATCCGTCAACAATAACGCATTTCAATACGATGTCAAGTTCGGTTTCTATCGTGAGACGGACAGAGAAGTGTTGTATTTATGAGTGCTTTGCTCCCTAAAATAAACCAGATAGGTTTAGAAAAACAAAACTCGAGAAGAAATATAATCATACAAGTATACAAGAAAATATAAGCTGGGCCTAGGCATATACACAATATAGAAAAATGGAAAAAAAACGTCCGAGAATAACCACTGGGATTTCAAATAACTTATGCCGTCTGTTGTTTAGGCATTGTTGTTGTTGTAGTTGTAGTAGTAGTAGTAGTAGTAGTAGTAGTAGTAGTAGTAGTAGTAGAGTAGTAGTAGAGTAGTTGTAGTAGAGTAGTAGTAGTAGTAGTAGTTTTTTTTTTAAAGTTGCCTTTATTGAACAATTTATTTACAGATACAATCGATTGTCCTGCGAAGCTACAAAACAGCTTATCTGCAGGTTCAAATCTTTTTATACATGTGTACATAGTAATACAATAAATCAATCCCTTGGAATCCAGTTCCTATGTCAATACAGATGATATTTCCATGACAGTAGTAGTAGTAGAAGTAGTAGTAGTAGTAGTAGTAGTAGTAGTAGTAGTAGTAGTAGTAGTAGTAGTAGTAGTTTTTTTTTTTTTTTTTTTTTTTTTTAAAGTTGCCTTTATTGAACAATTTATTTACAGATACAATCGATTGTCCTGCGAAGCTACAAAACAGCTTATCTGCAGGTTCAAATCTTTTTATACATGTGTACATAGTAATACAATAAATCAATCCCTTGGAATCCAGTTCCTATGTCAATACAGATGATATTTCCATGACAGTTATGCATTCTTGACAAACAAAATTAAATTAAATTGATTATTTCTTTTAAAGTAGTATAGTAGTAGTAGTAGTAGTAGTAGTAGTAGTAGTAGATGTAGTAGATGTAGTAGTAGTAGTAGTAGTAGTAGTAGTAGTAGTAGTAGTAGTAGTAGTAGTAGTAGTAGTAGTAGTAGTAGTAGTAGTAGTAGTAGTAGTAGTAGTAGTAGTAGTAGTAGTAGTAGTAGTAGTTGTTGTTGTTGTTATTGTTGTTGTTTAGGCAATGCCACGTAGCGTCGTAGAGAATAAGAGTATAATTTCTGTTGACACTTACTGGATTTTGTTCTGGGTTCTCTCGGGCCGTCTACGGTGACCTTGATGGCTTTGTTGTAGGTCACGACTTGAAATGGTGTCGAACTTATAACTATGGTTAGCGAGAAGCTTTTGCCTGTGAACAATAGAAATAATTATTGTCATTGGATAACTAATCATAACAAACAAGAAACAATATGAAAGACATGTATTTAGAAATAAAATAATAACGATTTATTTATTGTATAAAGCGCCATTTTTTGTTTTCAGTTATTTTTAAACGCATATTCTATTTTTATTGGTCCTATTTGTTAAAAACGATTTCCACAAAAAAAGTAGGTAATGAATCATTATTATGCTGCCTCTGAGGGACATATCTAAGTTTGACGTAATTTATTTTGGTGACTAATTATCTAATTCGTAGAATCGATTGAACCATGTCCAAATCTCGGCCAACATTCATTTAAAAAATCAAGACGAATTAATGTTGCCTAAAAGTATAATCTTCTATAAAAAATATAATTTTTCTCAATTATTTGACACTCCAATTTTCCCTTTTTGACCCAAAAATAATACAATGTTCAGTGTTACTTTAAAACTGTTTTTATAGTTTCGAAAGAAAGTGTCCATGCGAAAAGCAACGTCTCATAGGTTGATAAGGTCGTATACAGCGTTGTCAGAGTTACTGAACCAGATTGAGACAGAACTAGTTTGAAGGGTGAAATGACAAATCCAGGATTAATTCAGCATCATGAGAGCGGTAAGGGTGGAAGGGTGGGGGTGGGGGAGTGGGGGGAGGGATTAATGGCGCACAATTGTTATATTGTTTGTACTTGGGGGTGAGTCAGCTCCAGGCCAGTGTGTGGCCATAAAAATCAATATGGCGAATTACCAATAAAGAAGCGAATAAAATACAGAGTTGTAAGCGGAACGGTAGCCTGCATGGATCAATCCAGCATCAATCACTGATATTAAATACAGCCCAGATTCTCCAGTTTTAACATACCAGTTGCAAACAATTTCAACACTGCTCTAGGCAACTTAACTTCAGAAACAGTAGGCATATTAAAGTTCAATCATATTTGATGTTCGAGGGGGGAACGTAATTCTTAGTTAGAGGACTTCTTAGCTGCTTAGCAACGATTAATTATAAATATACCCGCGGGCAGGCTTTAGTTTGGAATCTCCTTAAACAACGCATCACATATTCGGGATGATTAAAATAGAAATACTGTAATATTCGTCATTGCCGTGTTTGCTTTGTTAAAACTTGAACCCATTTTCGTAGACGGCTAAGCACAGTAAATATAACAACGTGTATTGAAATATACTTCCATAGGCTGGTATAGAAAGAATAGTAAGCAATGCATTTTCGGTATAAGAAAGAAAACGTTAGCATGTATACATAGTTGGAAAATATGAATCCATCATAACCAACCATTCCGCGTTATTGGATTAACAAAATATTTCTGAAACATTTTTCTGGATAATGATGCAAATGTAAATCTTCCTTCCATATTATGACTTTGAACCTAGTTTTCAATTTATTACATTTCTGGAATATACTTAATTTGGGCTATTAAGCTAGCTTATGCTTCCACCCATTAAGCATATGATTGTCTTAATCTTGGTTTCTTACCAATGGCATTAATTATTATGGAAAAATATTAAATTTATATGTAATCTTTTTTAACTAAGAATGCGAAGTTTAAACGCATAATTATGCCTAAAAATAACAGATATTCGCAACCGTTTTATAAATTACGGTCCTTTAAAAGTGCACATTATCTATCCCACAAATACATGGTAAAATATTAACACTTATTTATGGATTCTGCTTACTTTTTCCAATATTTTTAAGCTACTACAAATCCCAAAATTGTTTATCACATCATTTCACAGGCGGTTGTAAAAGGCCTACGCTTTTCACACGAAAATTACGAAATTGCGTAAAACAACTCTTAAAAATTTAGCCGTAGTTGAACAGAATTTGATGTTGTGACCACACATTTCCATTGTCGCGAACCGCTCAATTCATAAATGGTATCTTGCACTCAAATGCAAGTTCAAATTACCTTTGAAGTGGCGAAGCTAATCGTAAACGAGGCTTACCAACTTTAACTTCGTTATCACTAAAAGTAACATTAAGAATTAAATCGACTAGAAAATTGTCGACATTTTAAAACAAATGAAAGCACAATATAGGTATCAAAAAGTATGATGACATTTTCCATTTTAAAGATTCGGTCCCTCACGTGTTCAATAAATAATATACCAATGCGAATTGTTATGCGATAGCCCCATGCAGATCGTGCTAGTGCACTTAGCACGTTTTGCTCATATTTCGCCAAATGAACCTTAACACCTCTTTACGACTAAACTCTAAATTATTTAAATTTTTTTTCCTATCAATCATATATGGACGTAGGTCCAATTATTTAATTTCGCACAACGTATGTTATTTCCAGCTTGCTCATTCATATAGCATTGTAACTATTTAATAAATGTGGCTATTGGTAATCTCGCAAAATAATGCTTACTTATATTCATTTTAACATTTTCATTAAATTCCCAGAAAAATTACTTTGATTTCTTGGCTACGCCATAATCAATTCCGTGTGATGATTACTGTAAATTACTGTAATAAATAGGGGAAATAATCTGAGCAATGATGTCATCATAAGAAACTAAAATTGTTATCCACCTACTTTCATCTTTTTCTTTAGTTCACTTTTCAACCAATTTTTTACTCGCTCATCCTGTAACGCATGTCAAATAGTTTCAATATAAAACATAATATGTGAAAATAATCTGAAATAGATATTTTTTTCAAAAAATGTGTATATACTTTTGTTATTTCACTTCCTTTCATGTTTCTATAAATTCATTTTTAAACCCAATTATCTCCAAAGTAGCTTTTTGTCAGTTAGCACGTTCTTGCATGGGGCTAGAAACACATGAGAGTGTCGATTACACTTGCCACCAAATACCATAGAAACACATGAGAATTTTAAGAGTTTCTAATTTTTTTTCTCTAATCAATACACAATATTAATTAAGCAAATAATTTCAGAATGAGACACCAAATACATGCATGTAATAACAAAAGCTTTTGTATTTGCTTATGCATCGTAACTTCAATTTAATTGAACAATACCAATAAATTGTCAAATTTGTTGGTAATTCACACACCTATATGACAATGTAGTTGTGAATTTCGAACTCCAATTGCACTAGTGCGTATGTATTACCTAGGAGATATAAGCCCATAAGATCAAGAAATTGCCCGTGCCCCGGCGCTATAAGGGCCGAAACCCACAATTGTGCGTGTGCCTGAAATGAATTCGGTTTGTGCGTGTTTGTGGTAGCCACGTTTAATCAACCGCACCCCACGACATAGATTATATCAAGCATATTTAGAAAGAACTCACCTCTTCCGCTTCGCCCCACGAATCTCAGGTCGTTAAACTTGGCTACCTGATTCTTCATGACCGCAGTACAATTCCTCAACTCTCCGCAGTAGTTCTCGTCGTTTCCTGCCTTCACCGTCACCACCGTACCGTCGGCGATATCGTCTAGCGCCACCACCTGTAAGCAAGGGTGTGTTGTAGGGCCGATACTGTTCTCACTAAGTCTCACTGGCGATACTACACAGCAGTATTACTGCACACAATGCACTGCTAGAGTAAGATACGTTCTCTTCACGTCAAAGTCCTCGCTAGTAGGCTGCGCCGGACTTGCTAGTCAAGGTTGTGTTTGGCCGATACTCACATGGAAGTCTCAGGACAGAAATGTATATGCAAAAGCGACTGCTCTTTATGTTTCCATAGTAGTACGCTGTGCGATATCGTTGCTAGCGCACGTGAAAAGAATTGATGTTAGGCTACTGTTTCAGAGAGTCGAAACAAAACTATATCACACAAGATGACAAGTTTTCCCTGACATCAAGTCAAACTGATAAAGTCTAAAACACCACCACTGCAAGCGAATAAAGTTTAAGCGATTACTGTTCCACTAGAGAAGATTTGAACACTACACTATCTCCACAAGCACTGTACTTGTTGTTCCCATTTGAAAGTAAGTGGACGATATTTCGCAACCAACCGCAACAATGATGTTGTTAGGGGCACCATATAGTTCTACGCGGTCTCAGATAAAGCTACTGAACAGACCTCTATGAGTGGTTCTTTCCCATGCCTTCACCTCACCACCGACCCGGCATCTCTACCCACCACTGAGCAAGGGTGTGTTGTAGGGCCGATACTGTTCTCACTGGCAGAGTCTCAGACACATACATAGCTATACTGCACACAAGCACTGCTACTATAGTTGTTCCCTGCCTTCACCGTCACCACCGTACCGTCGGCGATATCGTCTAGCGCCACCACCTGCAAGCAAGGGTGTGTTGTAGGGCCGATACTGTTCTCACTAGTCTCCACTACGTTACTGCACACATGCTATAATTGCGCTATCAAATGCAAGCACACATCGAAGCAAGGTTTGTTTGTAGGGCCGATACTGTTCTCACTGGCAGAGTCTCAGACACATACATAGCTATACTGCACACAAGCACTGCTACTATAGTTGTTCTTTGCTTTCACCGTCACCACGTACCGTCGGCGATATCGTCTAGCGCCACCACCTCAAGCAAGGATGTGTGTAGCCGATACTGTTTCTACTGGCAGTCTCAACACTACATACTATCTGCTACAAGCACTGCTACTATAGTTGTTCCCTGCCTTCACCAACCTCATTTATACTTGTCTACTGCCCAACTGTCTGCGCGAGTATCGCGTCTCACGATAAAAACCCGAACATGACCTCTGATTGACAAGTGGTTCTTTTGAACACTAACAGATTGTTATCTGTGCTGTGTCACCCAAAGGCACCCGCAGAGACGGGACCCGGCACCTCCACCCAGGAGTCTTGAACGAGGGGAAAGTTTGTTTTGTGCATTCTTCTTCGACAATTTGATGATTAAGGAGCTTTGTTCTCTGTTTTGAGAAATCCCGTGCCCGCTGCTTGTTTGAATACAATAACTGACAAGACAGCAGTGACACCCAAGTGCATACCGTTTGAATAGTTACGATCGTTTAATTTTTTTGAATACTATATGTCTACATGTGCCAACATGAATTTTTCACAAAAAAATGAGTAGGCTATAACCATCAATAAGTGTATTGTTAAATGACTTAAATCATTAGTCGGATATAAACTCATAGAATATTTTAAGATGAGGGTAAAGGTACGTAAGTTTCTGGCGATGTAGGGCCTTTGTTTTGACTCGAGAGGGCGTGATACAGACAGCTTTATGTAACGTGTTTTCTACAATCGAAATTAAAGACAAAATCAGAATACCATATAAAACTTTAAACAAAATGAAAGTGAAAAAACATAATATTAAAAGACAACACTGATTACAAACGAGAAACAAAGTAAAAAATTACACACAAAATTATTTAAAAAAAGTTTTTGAACAATAGGCCCTACACTGACATTTTTTATTTTTTGTTGGCTCTTTTTAGTGATGGCCGTTGTCTTGTTGTTAGCGTATCTGCTTCCAATGCAGAAAGTCAGGGTTCGATTCCCGTCAAGTCAGAAGTTTTTTAACTGCCTGATTTGGACTCAAGTACATCAGTTCTTGTATTAGGCAGTTTGTAAACAGTGACTTTGGAGCGTCCTAGCAACAAACCATAATAATTCAGAGTTGTTCTGATCGGCCTTGTTGATTCTGGCGTGGATCCGCGGGTGTTCGCACTGTCCATACCACTGATTGCTACGTTTCCTATTACAAATATCGATCTTTGGTTGGTTATCGCTCATATCGTCGATTGGTCGGGGCCTACAGGGTTGGCTTGGTCGCTTTGATTTACTGTCCCCCACTGAAATCAGTTATATAACTGAGGGGTAGACTCTAAATACAATTTATTTTATTTATTTATTTATTTATTTAAAAGTCATTTTAAATAATCAATACCTCTTCTACAAAGATTCAAACTCGCTAAAAGATTGAAACCAACAATAATAGGACTGCATATTGTATGTTTCATCATCTGCCATTCCTCATCGCGTTAGCTGATGTGTTTGTGAAAGATGGTATGTGATTGTGATGTGATGTTCAAAGTGTATCAATACTCGGCAAGATCAAACAATGCAATTGAGGCGTTTTTTTCTTTCTTTCAAAAACAGCCAATGACACAACAATCATTTTGCACGAGATCAAACTTCATACCAACTGTAATTAATGTAATCACTAATCAAATTCTAATTTTTGATTTTAAATGTGTATCTTGACGATAGTTTTTATTTCTGGCATTCTGCTATCACATTTTATCATAGTATTTCCCTAGAAGCAAAAAAAAGCTTCGGAATTTGGTTGTTTTAGTAAAATATTTTGAAAAAGTATGCATTTTTGTTCAGGTAATGTACTAGAAAGTTCTATAGGAAATATAGGATATATTTAGATCCAACATAGAACTGCTGGACAGCTGTCACCTAAATGCACCGCCTTCAAAGCTGAAAAAATTGACTATGATTGTTTTGGCGAAAAAATATGTTGTTTTTCAAGCCTATAAACTTTGAGGTACTTACTTCAGGTTGTTTTTGTCAAAACTTTTATAACTTTTTTTAACTTTTATTATTACCAGTGAAAATACGAATTTTTCAATGGTATGGGCAAGAAATCGGTAATTCTGGACTAAGGCTGTTTTTTTAATAACGCCCCTCTGCTTGATCAACGATTATATAAAAAAAAGTACGCATTAAGTCATACAATTGTTTGAAAATTGTAAAACATCACACAATAAAACCTGAACATGACCTCTGATAGACATGCGGATTTTGACACTGCACTTCATCAAGGGTGATTCAGAAGGTGCTTTGTGACCCTGGCGTTCAGGGGAGGGGGGGGGGGGGGGTCAGCCTCACTCAAGAAAGTGGCTTTACCGAACCCGGCACCTCCACCAAAATATAAGCTTCGCGCTATGTGGTTTTATTCGCGTATCCTTTCTTCCACCATTTGTAGATTAGTAAGTGCTTCGCCCCCTATTGTTTGTGCTCCAGTACCCGTGCTGGTATTTTCTTAAAAATATCATTATGATGGTATTTTAAACATTATTTTAAAAAAAAAACTCGTTTCATCGATGTCATCAGAACGCGCTATTTGCCCATTAAATTATTGTAAGTATTGTAAATTTTATAGTTGAGTGTAAAGCAATGAAATATGTTCATGTAAGTATTAAATACACCAGCACAGGCAAATAACTGAACTCTTATCTATGGTCTGCCTATATTATAATATGCGGACAGTGCACGAAATAATTACAATTTTAGTCGATATTCCAAAAATAATGTCAAATCGCTAGATCATATTATTCATACTGTTATGTTGGGACTTGGGACAGTTACAATTAATATAATAACATACTTACAATTTCCAGTGTAATTTTACTTGCACTGTATGCGAGTCACTGTAACCAATTTTCCTCTCACAAGACGAAATTAGCTGTTGTAAATTCCCTGTACTCCCATTCACTTTCGTGCGTATTCCTTCCTTGCCATAACAATAATATCTAATCTCTCACGTAGGCCTATGTGTTTGGGGTATGAATGGGGGGCGGGGGGTGTTCAGCTTGAATTTTGCTATTTCCATGAGAGCAAGACAGAATTCACCTCTTGAAAGACACATGACATTGCAGAGTGAATTGAAGCAACTTTTAACAACCGTCCGTGTGTATAAATACATTATTTTACTTTGTACTATAGAAGCTTTATGTTTTTTGCTAAAAACAACAAAGCACTGATTTTGAAACATCCGAACTAAGCATATCGAGCGAGCCGAGCCGTTCATATTTTTTAAAACTAAATCATGCCTGTACCTAATATATGATGATTGATCCTGTCATTGATCCTAAAACGGTTGCTTCTGGACCGGACTATTATCCTGCGAAACACTATTATATAACATTATGAAGGCATGTTGTTCATTCGAATTCGAATTCGGTGCATTGCAAAATGCATGGCCTAGCTAGGCTATTACTATTATTACAAAATATTCAAACTAAACCATAACATGTTCAATGATTAGCTATTTTCAATATCTGTAAAATTTAAATTGTAAATATCAATGATGATCAGCGATGCAAGATGCTTTATTATCCTACAACCTCTACAAGCGGTTTTACCTGATAGTAAAGAAATATTAGTCGGCCCTTAGCAAGCATTGCTCTTACAGTGTAGGCCTACAGGTGTCTCGTCGCTCTCGTCTAAAGCAAGAGGCCATCTCTCTCGCTAATTAGTAATTAGTAAGGATGTCAAGACGTTAGCAGGCTTATTCCCGATCGATAGCAAGTGCTGTCCAGTCGGAATGGGAAATAAGCGATCTTTTAAATGTTTATCGATATCGATCGATGGTCGTTTACTCGAATTTGCTTCGTGTTCATTTCAGCGTTTAAACATACATCCGAAGAATTTGTTGACAGGTACTTCAGTCTTTATTGTGAACGGGAATAGGGGATACGCCTATTCTTGGTTCCGGTTTTGAAATCAAGTTAGAGGCAGTAGGGCCTGATGCATATATCTGTTATCAATACCAGTAAAGTTGACGATCTAGTTCTCAGTTATATACTTTACAAATACCTGGGTCACAATAAGATAATTTTGAATGAAACGTAAGCTTTACTGAATTAATAACATTCTAATGGATTGGAAGATAATTAATTGATCTATATCAAATAGTTGAACTGTTGACAGCACGGTATAGTCGATAATCGTTTGAAATCCCTATTAGCCTAATGGGTTCCAACTTCCAATTGCAATAGTAATATAGCTGAAAGGAATAAAAGTATCAGACGTAATTCAAATTCCAATTTCCCGTAGTTATATTTTAATGTGCATGAAATATGATCAGACCCATCACCACTAGTGTGGGCCCTAAAATCAGCATCATAAACTACTTGTCAAACATGCTTTTTTACCAATAACTCAAGAATACGGTAGGCCTAAATGTCATAGGCTTAGACAATACTCAATCATAGTAATTTACTCACTGTTATAGCCTACAGTAGGACTATAGGCCAGCAGAAAATTTCATTTCCCATCAATATAATATACGGTGTAGGCTAGGCTAGGCATACGTATTACACAGTAATTTTGTTGACATTACAAGCATGGCTGTATAAGTGGTTCTACGCACCTTGAATGCTGCGGGCAGCGACTTGTTGGACCTCCAGTGGGTGGGCAGCGCGGAGCAGAGGACGGCAGGACTCCCTGTCTGCACCAGCTCGCCGTGGTACTCCTGAAGGGCCTCGTGTAGCCCACCGAGGATGTCTCCTGGGTCCCCGGACATCGCCGCCGTGGGGGTCGGGGGGTAACCAGCCAACTCGTAGGCGGACGGAAGATGCATTGAAGAACCACGACCAGGCGGCAAAATAGCCCGGCAGAGTTGGCGAAGATTCACTGATATTCGAGGTGGTTAATCAATTGCTCGGAAGTAAATGATAGCCTAGTGTTCGAAAAAGTTTGTGCCTTAACTAAAATCAAAATAACAATTCAGTTTTGTAAACTTTGTTTCAAAGCCAACAAGTTTCCGCATACTTGATTACATAGACAAATGTCTAAATGAACACTTAAACCAACTTTCTTAATTTACTTAAAAACATGTAAATTTGAAAAAGAATAGAATTTATAAAACGAGTTTTTCGTCAATTAAAATTGTCTTCATAATTTTATCACAAGCACAGAATATAATGTACAAGTATATATATAATAAATAGGTTATAAAATTGTCCACTATCCGTTTATATGCCCATCATCGCATCGCAATAGTGTCACCGTAGTTTAAAAAGTAGATTAAAACAAAACCAATTACGATTCAGCAAAGTTGGTGTCTTTAGAAGTTGTAGAAAAGTTGCGGTACTCCACCGTCGCGACGCCTTGAACCACAGACGTCGTGGGCAACAAACACTCACAAAACCGAGTTTAACCGAACGTAGCCGAACTCGACTAATTAACTATCGCGTTGTTTCGTAAACGAGCTTTCATATCCACCACTTGGTCAACCAAGACGACACCACTTTGCCACGCACGCACACCAAACTCTCTGGGCACGACACCGAGACGTTCTTGTCAAACGTGTCACCAAAAACTTTCCGAAAGAATGCGGTGTAGTGTGGACCCGCCGGTTCACAGCGCGCCACTGAAAGTGTGAGGTACGACTTTTTCCTTTCGTCAATATCCACCCTATATCCCCCCCTCTTTTTCCCCCTCTCCTCTCCACGACTGCGGCTGAAAAACGTATTTTATGATGCGGGCGACGAGAGAGACAGATGGCCACGTACCCGCGGAGGTGCGACAAGGAGGGAGATAGCCGTTACTTCCCCTCTCGCCCCTCGCTGACGACGGCGACGACTATGTTTCCTCCCTCTCCAATCCGTAGCGTGGTTTGTGTCGTGGCCACCGCCCGCGTTTTGCGGCCAACCGGCGAACTAAACTTGGTCTGACGTATCCGGTTGGGCGTCCAAAAGAATTGTGTAAGAGGGTTGGTCGGTGAGGGGGTGGGGGACATTAGAATGGGTAGACCCTCCCACAATAGGAAGCTTACGTTACGTTCTAAGTAGATCAGTGCTGGTTACGCATCAAGAGCATGTGTCTGTCTACTATCTGTCTGAAGGATGATACGTCTTCGTACAGCGGATACATTTTATTCTACAATATTGCCTTGATGAAAAGTTTTATGGATGGAAAACGAATGTAAAGTTTATAAAAATATTGTCGGGACAACTTTATACGACGTGTCGGTGTCACGTACGTCCAAACCAATGAGTCGCTATGAGTAACACTGGTTTTTTTACCAAATAAATTAAATTGATTCACCCACATATTATAGTTACTACTTACTACACAACCTGATGATACTGAACAAATTTAACAAAACATTTTAACATAAAAAGCTTTAAATTACATTAAACTAACAACTATATAATCAACTTAATTTCACAATGCCGAATGTTTCGTAACCTCGTTACGAACGAAACTAAATGATAAAAATAAAACAATCGCATCCAAACACTATTGATAACCACAAGTGGAAATAACTACCATAGGGCGGGCAATAAATCGATAATATTTCGATGTGATATCGACGTGGGAATATTTTCGATACTTTCGGTATTGTTGACTCTATATTATATCGAAATATCAAAATAATATAAGAACATTTTTTATGTTCAAATCGTGAAAAACTAAAACGAGGATAAGAATTTTTTGGGAATGTCAATGTGAAAGCCCTTATGCGGTATATAAATACGTAAGAAAAATGATTATTTTCTTCAAATTTTGGTGGAGGTGCCGGGTCAATGAACGCAAGCTAGAATGTAAATGATAAAATCTAGTAATTTTTTTGTTAACACCTTATCAACCTTGTAAAGCCGCACATTATCAATAGCAAACCTTTTCTCTTTTTGATAGAATAAGAATATTATTTTATTTATGATGCTCAGTTATAGTTATTGTATAGGAAGTGTTAATTTTGTAACATGTTATTGTATATTATTTTTTTATAATCTGATGATTATTATATGCAATCGATAAATAATAAAATGTTGATAAATTATAAAAATCAAAAAATCAATTTCAAATCTTGCCATCAGTGAAAAATGAGAATGATAGCTAATAAGTGATAATAATGAATATTAATTGAAGTGAATGAAGCATTACTAAATTTGATTCAAATAAAATGAACATGGCATTTATCAAAATCAGAATATTCAATATAACTGTGCCAACATGCATCCATTATTATTTACTAGGAAGCTTCGCAAACGCTTCTACAGGCGCGTTGTTGGATGAGCGTATTTTTTTTAAACGAAAAAATCGTGAAATTGCGATTTTCATGAGAAATAATTTTTCGATTGCTCTCAAATTTCACACGAATATATTAATTCATAAAATTAAGGTTCTGTAAAAAAATCATTACAATCGAATAAAGCATGTAGGTGTTAAGTCGAAGACAATTTTTAAAAATCGAAAAAAAATCGTAAAATTACGATTTTCATGAGAAATAATTTTTAGATTGCGCTCAAAAACGTGGCAATTCAAAGTTCAGAGATTTACGGAAAATTTCATCGCAATTGGAGTATTGGTTTAGTCGGAATCGTGTTAACAAACACACACAAATACAAACAGAAAAAATCGTAAAATATTGTTTTTCATGAGAAATAATCTTTCGATTGCGCTCAAAAACGTGGCAGTCCAGAGATTTTGAAGGCCTCCAGAAAATTTCATCGCAATTGGAGTATCGGAGCCGAAATCGTGCTAACAGACACACAAAAATACAAAAAAAACAAAAACATTCCAGATTTTTTTCTCGTGTAGTGAAATGGAAACTTCGCATCGCTCGCTACGCTCATCCAATCATCAAATACTTTGGGTTTCTCTGAAAACCATTTTATACAAATCACTTCGTGCAGTTTTTAATGCTCTTGTCTTTTAGGCATTTAATGTGACAGGGATTCTCTTTTATCACAGGCCTCAGACACACAGAAAAAATAGGCTGACAATCGCTGATGATGGGAGTAATTGGATTTGCCGTAGCTACGTAGGCCTACGTTTAATACATGAGGATGAGGAGGGTGACTTTGATGACATTTGAGATCGAAATTCCATTTATAAACGATAAAAGTACGTAGGTACGATACAATAGAATCGTATTGCTATATAGGCCTACAGTTTGCACCTAAATTAAGTAAGTACCATTCAGCCACATGGCATGAAGAAGTTATGCAATTTCATTTTATAGAACTCATCCGTATACAACAATGTATGTATTAACCTTATACGTTTAAGGTGCAAGGGGTGGCAATCGGTTACTGTTGTGTAGTATAGTATAGCAATTCTGTGTGGAGGCTCAAATTAATTATTTTTCTGATATACACAAAACAATTATCTCGATAACTTAATCGCAGATCAAAAACGTCAGACCACAACATCAAGTATAGATTTAAAAATGTACTTAAGTAATTATTGGATGAGCGTAGCGAGCGAAGCGAAGATTCTATTTCACTACACCGGAGAAAAAAAATCCGGAATGTTTTTTTTTCTTTTTTTCTTTTTCTCATTCTGTATTTTTGTTTGTCTCTGTTAACAAGATTCCGGCTAAACCGATACTCCAATTGCTATGACATTTTATGGAGGCCTTCGAAATCTCTGAACAAAGAACTGCCACGTTTTTGAGCGCAATCAAAAAATTATTTCTCATGAAAATCGCAATTTTACGATTTTTTTCAATTTTCAAAAATTTTCTTCAGCTTATAACACCTACATGCTTTATCCGATTTTATTGTTTTTTTCACAGAACGTTAATTTTTGAATTTAGGTGTTCGTGTGAAATTTGAGCGCAATCGAAAAACTATTTCTCATGAAAATCGAAATTTTACGTTTTTTTTTCTTTTTTAAAACAATTCTTTGACTTATAACACCTACATGCTTTATCCTATTGTGATGATTTTTCACAGAACCTTTATTTTATAAATTAATATATTCGTGTAAAATTTGTGCGCAATCGAATAATTATTTCTTATGAAAATTTCGATGTTACGATTTTTTCCTTTTTTTAAATAACGATTAATATAAAAAAAAATTAAGTTACCTAAATTTTTATTTAATTTAATTTTATTTTTTTTAAATCTTCAACTTAGTAATGATTTTTTCACAGAACATCAGAAAATCCGCATAACACATGGCAGCTCAATGCACCAATTACGCTCATCCAACAACGCGCCGAAGGCGAAAAAAATTTCACCATACTACAGTTATTTCGTCATGTTTTAACTGAAAAATGGCAACTGTGGAGATTACAGTTTTTTTTATGAAGGATAAACACTTGGTAAAATAAACACAAATATGTACAGTTTGTTGTATTTAGTTTGTGATTTGATGATTTAATTTTAGTAATGTTACAGTGCAAAACAAAACAAAACAAAAAACTCGTTCTGGAACAGTCGCTTCTTTTATAATAGGGAATATTCCAGTTAATATTTTATATTTTATTTTAATTCTTATTCATGTCTTAATAGTCACTGCACTTTTTTTTATTTAAAAAAAATGTTTTTTGTGTAATTTAAACGAGAAGTAAATTGGACCCCCAGTTTGCGCGCCAAAAACGAGCGTGCGCCATCTTTGGACGGTACTACGTCATAACTGTGCTGAGTCAAGGCCAATTGGAAACTAAATGTACGTATATTTTGTACATATTTACATACAGACGGCGGTGCTCGCCCATCCGCTCAACACAAACAACTCCACAAGGATGTACATTTTCACCGTCTTTTGTTTTTCTTTTTTTGTATGTGACAGGAGATTTCGCGAGATCATTGTGATAAAGAATAACGAGCATTTGGTATTGAATTTTTGCATAGCCTAGGACTATCATGGTATTCTTTATCTACAATAGGCTTTAATTAGTCATCAAAGTAAGTTTTTTGAGCGGGGTGTGTGTCAGAACACGAAAGTGCAGGTTAGGGTCGGCAAGTTAAGCCTAGGGCTTGTCAAGTGAGAAATTTTAGTATTCACATACCAATGCCTATATCCTACAGGAACGATTGGCCTAGACTTTTGTATTATAAATAATTTTCTACGTCTAGGCCTTTAGACCTAGGACTGTTTCAGTTTGTTTTTTTGATTGCAATGTCAACTTTTCTCGTTTTCTGGCTAGGCGTTAAATGTAAATGTCCGCCATCTGTTTACATTACTGTAGGCTACGCTAGGCGCTGCTTTGTTTAAAAACACCGCCGTCTTGATGCATATCTCGATTCTACTATAATACTATTCCAACATCTTTGGTCAAAGTATTTTTTTTCCAGACGGCGTTGGATCAACACAGTTCTGACGTCACAGTCGTTTTTGCCGCTTTAAAAAACTGCTGCTTTTAAAACGGCTATAAATCACTGGATTATTATTTCACGGAAAACAAAGTACATTTTGTAATCGGGACGAAATACTTCTTCTAAAAATCTATTCGTACAGTATTTGGCGGAAGTGGAAATTCCCTATTATAAGCATTACTGGAATTACGGGAGGAACAATTTATTTAAAATGCAATCGATAACATTAATTTAGAACAGTGTACTACGACTGGGGGGGGCAAAGGGGGGGGGCAGGCCATATTTTGGGGGGGCAATGGCCCCCCATGCACCCCCGTAGCGCCGCCATGTGTCTGAAAGAATCGCAAATACGCTTTTTAAATTTATCTTGGGAAATCTCATGTCCATCAATGCATTGCCCCTGTTTAGGTGGCTGTTTAAGAGGACACAATACCTTGTATTCGCATTAATGACTGAGGAAAACCTTGGATTAAAAACTTGTTATATTTTGTACTTGTCTCGATGGGATTCGAACCCAGGACTTCCCGCGTCAGAGTCGCGCGCTTTACGCTTGAGCCATCATGCCTGTCAGTTCACATGCAGACTCTATGGTTTTCACTCATCATCATGTAGGGATAGATTGCTTGTTATTAGTTTCGTATCGACATCACAACCAGAGCGGCGAGTCTGTTAATCCAAACTCCGCCCCATTCACTTGGTTACCAAGGCATCAACAGCGTTCGGCCACAATGTAAACAAAGAGTGGAAACAAGGGTGTCACATTCAGGCGTCGACCAAATTTATAAACGTGTAAAGATACGCTGTTGGTGAGGTCATAACTTATGATTTCCAGAACAACTGCCAACTGGTGTTATATACGTACTCTTGTAAATATTTGATTAATTCAAGTCCTATACGTTTCGTTAACCGTTTCGTTATTCCGATTTCCGATTTTATTAAAAGGGGCTATTACCCCAAAAAGTATAGCATTGTAACTGTGATTTTACAAGATTTTTAAATTTATTTATTAATGATCCAGAAGTTAGCGAAAATTGGCGTTTTGGGAAATTTATTAAATTGACTTTAACCAGCTTCTTTGTTGGTCCACATAGAAACTAGAGCATCGTACCAATCTAAAATGGCCCTTTACAACACCGTGTCTTGAAACTGTGCACAAATACACTCAAACATGCAAAAATATGCATTCCAAAATCACACCCCTTCTTGGTATATCAGCATATTTTGACAGAACCACTTGTCCAAATACGTACGTCCAAATATGTACGTCAAAAATGGCTAATATTTTTTTGGATAAAGATAGTCAGTCCCGATGCTATTTTGTTTATGGGAGATTTTTGCCGATGGGACCTAGCTCTAAAAATACCAAAGTTTGTTTTTGTGGTGGGGGGTCGTGGTGGACCCAATAATTTTTCTGTAAAATTGCGCTTAAGAGGATGGGATAGTCGCGAAATTAAAACCACACGAAATTACAGTTTTTTAGTGATATCTCGAGAACGATGCAAAATATCTAAAAACTGATTGCAGACAGCCCTGTGGTTTTGGGAGAACTATAGCCTGTACGAAAACATATTGTAATGTGATGGTAATTAAGTTTTTTATTTATATATTTAATTAATTAAATGCATATCTTATACAAACCGCACCGATTATTATATTTGAAAAAAAATTTCTTGCATTATATTGTTCTAACAAAACCACAGGGCCGTCTGCAATCAGTTTTTAGATATTTTGCATCGTTCTCGAGATATCAAGAAAAAACTGCAATTTCGCGTGATTTTAATTTCGCTACTATCCCTCGCACATTATACAGCAAGCCGAGTTGGGGTGTTTTCGACGTTTCACCAAATCATCATGAAATGTATTATGAACTTAAAAACTGTCATACTCGGGAGAAGTTATAGTTACCTGACAACACACGTCAAATTTGATTAGGTGGCAATTACATCAATCACTCAATGGATTGACTGTAATCAATAGTTAACTAACACACATGTTGACTCAATGGATTGACTGTAATCAATAGTTAACTTACATCTTGTTAAAATATATAAACGCTATAGTATAATCATGGGAAGCTCGACGAAATTACAATTGTTGTGAAAATGTTTTAAAAGTATATGATAATAGTAAATGAAAGCATCATATCAGTTACATGCATTTCTATCCGATTCCTGTCTTTCACTTGAAAATACGTTGCACATGCTCGAGCGTAAGTAAATCAAGGGGTATATGTATATATACGACCCAGCCCGTGATTTACTTCTAGTTGAGGGTGTGCTGCACTTTGTATAGGAGAATCATACTTGATGTGCATTGTGCACAAACTCACGGTAGGTAGGGCGTATTCAGAAAACTGTTATATATAAACAAAGTGTAAATACAGTTATATCGTGCTAGATAAATTTAAATTGTTCTTTATTACGCATTAAACACATTTTTGTGATTTTTGTGAACGTACCACAAGTTTTCTAGGCCCCATTACCAAACCCATTAGTTAGACAACATAACATAGTTAGAAATGATTTTGAGATTATTATTTATTTGTTATTATTAATCCTAGTTTTGTTTTATTTTAGGTTATAGTTTTAAATGAGTGAGCTATAGACTCCAGTTAGTGGTATCGGGTGAAAACGCTTTTTAGTTAGATTCCCCCTGAAGTTTACATTACACCCAGAGTTTTACCCAGTGTGACCTTTTATAGGTGACTATAACTAAATGTAAAGGATTGCAGAGGAGAGATCCTAGCTTTCCCGCTACACCATAAGTATGTAACATACAGGTTAATTATGGTTTTTAAATGGATAACAATTGGGTTCACCACAACCCGGTAAATTGTTTAACGTGATGGTATTAAAAAATTATAATATTGAGGTAGATCAATAGCAGTAAATACTCCAGACTACACTGATTAGTGATTATAATAGCAGGAGAAGAATAACTACTAAAAAGTTTATGATCTCGCAAAGTAAAATGCTACCAATAATTCAACGAATAATAAGTAGGAGACAATGCATTTGCTTCAGTCCGTAGAAGATTATTCTTGCACGCTTGGTTGCCCAATATTCGATGTACATTAAAATGTAGAATAGTAATTGGAATCCTCTACAAGAATCATTTCGTTTACCATTTAAATAACACATATTATCCAAGATCCATGAAACAAAGTAAAATTCGGACACGATTGTATTAATTCTAACTGTTCGCTATACCACCGGTTTTGAAATAAACAGCGGATGTGAGAACTCAAATACGCAAATTACTGTGCAATCATGGTACATTGCCAAACCAAATCGCTGCTTTGCCAGGTCACTCATTCACGCATTACAGTATCAATCCGGCTATATCCACATTTGTTGAGGACTTGGATGCCATCGCCTCCACGTTTAACCCAGGTGACAAGTGGTGCAATCAGAACATGCACTCCCACGGGCCGTGCCATACAGCGGCAGTGGCGTGCACGATATACACTTATTGGGCCGTGCTTGAGTCCATGCAGTGGCGTGTAAGCAGTGGCTAACGGCAGTGGTGTGCAAGTAGGCGCGCTATTAATGTTGTGTGCTTTGACATGCATGCGATGGAACGTGGACTAATTTACAAAACAAATGATCCAAAAAATGTATAAGACTGGGTTGCTTATATAATTATTACTAGGGAAACGCCAAAGTCGTTGTTAGACGAGTGAGTGAGCCATGTATTGAGTACCCGGTAACATTCCTTTTCTTCCCCTTACCTTAGGCCTCCCTAGCCTATCATAGGCTACAGTGGAGCATTATGGCCTAAACTATGACCTAAACTTAAATACCCTATTATTTATACGAATATTATAATCAAACTTTTATGCAAATGTTCCCGCGTACTCCACACATGACTCTCTCACTCGTCTAACAACGACTTTTTAACATTCCTTTTTTTCCCCCTACCTTAGGCCTCCCTAGCCTATCATAGGCTACAGTGGAGCATTATGGCCTAAACTATGACCTAAACTTAAATACCCTATTATTTATACGAATATTATAATCAAACTAAAATGCAAATGTTCCCGTGTACTCAACACATGACTCTCTCACTCGTCTAACAACGACTTTGGCGTTTCCCTAGTAGAGTTGGCTAAAGCGCCCTTATAGCCGAAATGTGGGAGACGTGGGTTCAATAGTCGGGAAAGATTTTGTAATTTCTGGATTGTATTTTTTAATTATTTAACATGTTTTGAAATGTATATAACGCAGTGTAGTCCATCATCTGTGACATTACTATGGAAAACATAGCCGGTACGAAATACGTGAAAATATTGCAAGGTTTACTCAATCTTCGAGCGGAATTTGGGGGTACTTGAGTGCAACATTCGATTTACCTTGGGCACGGCATTTCACAGCCGGTAAATAACAAACAAAAAATATATTTTCTAAATCAAAACCATTGTCATTAAATAATCCCTATACATTTCAAAGTATTTTTCAGTTTTGTATTTCTTGCAGGTTTAAATCGCAACAGATTGTGCTCATTTTGTTAGCAGTTCTCAGTTACCTGGTCACGGATGTCTGCATGTTTAAAATTTCAGCTCAGTCTATTTGGCCGTTCGGCCGTATGGGACCGGACAGACAGACATTTAACATACATTTAACAAACAAACAAACAGACAAACAAACAAACAGAATTAATCACGACCAAGGCCCGATCGAGTAGCGTTGTAGACTACGTTCACTGCGCTCACTCGTCTAATTATTTAAAATAAAAGCAATTGCGTAGAATCCGTAGATGATAATAATATGGCATAACTTCACAATGACTGCAAGTTTGGAAATGAATGAAAATTGAAAATGATAGTTAGGGCTACTTGTAAAGTGAGTTGAGTGGAGACAGGAATAATAAAGACATATTAAAATTAGAATATGAGAAAATGATCTGGAAAAATAAAGCCAACAACAACAAAGGAAATGGATGATGATTTTTGTTGTTAACGTCTCATATTAAAGCACTAAGACTATTCGAGACGATGAGTGGTTATAGATGACGATGAAGAAAAAATTACAAAGAACCTCATGCCTTATGCGGGATTCGAACCCACGTCCTCGTAGAGAGCCACGCTACGGCCTATAGCGTCCGCCACCGCGGACGGCCAAAGAGAAATGGAAATTGACTCGCTATATATACAATGCCTACCTCAATATTGCCGTCAGTCTTCACGGATAATTGGATGAGCGTAGCGAGCGAAGCGAAGATTCCATTTCACTACACTGGAGAAAAATATCCGGAATGTTTTTCTTTTTTTCTGTTTGTATTTTTGTGTGTCTGTTAACACGATTCCGGCTAAACCGATGCTCCAATTGCGATGAAATTTTCTGGAGACCTTCGAAATCTCTGAACTAAGAACTGCCACGTTTTTGAGCGCAATCGAAAAATTATTTCTCATGAAAATCGCAATTTTACGATTTTTTTCGATTTTTAAATTTTTCAAAACTTATAACACCTACATGCTTTATCTGAATGTAATGATTTTTTCACAGAACCTTAATTTTATGAAATAAGGTATTCTTGTGAAATTTGAGCGCAATCGAAAAACTATTTCTCATGAAAATCGAAATTTTACGTTTTTTTTCTTTTTTAAAACAATTCTTTGACTTATAACACCTACATGCTTTATCCTATTGTAATGATTTTTTCACAGAAACCTTAATTTTATGAATTAATATATTCGTGTAAAATTTGTGCGCAATCGAATAATTATTTATTATGAAAATTTCAATATTACGATTTTTTCCTTGTTTAAAAATTACGATTTATTAAAAAGATTAAAAATTAAAGTTATTATTTAATTTAATTTAATTTAATTTTTAAAAAAATCTTCAACTTAGAAATGATTTTTTCACAGAACAACAGAAAATCCGCATAACACATGGCAGCTCAATGCACCAATTACGCTCATCCAACAACGCGGCGGGACTTAAGCGTTTTCCTAGTAATTATAAACGAATCATTTTGACCTGTACTCCGACTCGTGTGTGTTTGTATACGAGCAACTCTAGTCCCATCAAACAGCAATCTAAGAACACGAACAATAACCCTAATCAAGAACGTTCAACCGCATCTAGGCAGAACACTTGGTCTGTGGCCACGAGGTTGCGTGTTACCAGTGGGTGGGTGTGGGTGCTGTGTGCGCCAAGGTGTATTGATGTGGATAGGAAATGGTAGGTATAGGTGGGTGGCTATTACACCGGATATGTCACGTCTCGCGCGCCGCGGGCCGGGGTGGGGAGGGAATAAACGTGCAAGGATACATACACTCTTCTCAATTCATGACCTGGATAAATGCTAGTTTACTCAAATTACCGGGCTCGACAGGAAAACCATCATTTCCACTGAACTCTGAGCGAGCTAAACAAATGACTGTGTGTATCCCCCCCCTCTGCCCCGCCACACACATATAATACTTTACGTATAATTTCAGATCTCCACAACACACTTACTTCTTCACATTGTTTATTACAGGAAGTTGCCGTTTTAACGACACGAAATTAATATGATCTATTATTAATGATGAAATAAATGTTTATACAATGTGTGTGTCGTAGCCTGCATGTTATTGCACAGAACATAAATTAGTATAATTTGTAGGGTACCTATTCTTACAGGAACAGACTTTGTTAGAAATATTTATATCTTATATAATATTTTTAACATTGTGTTGACTGTTGAGTGCTTTTACTTTGTGTATCGTTGCTAAGGGTAAATTTTATTTTCACATCTATCTAAACCATAAGATGTTCATTTGAGAAAGCTCCTTTTATTGTATCCAACTATAATTGTAGCGTTTACTAAATCACATACAATTTTATCACTACTTCACATTACATTCAAATCCTCCATTCTTCTCAGCAACATTGGTAAACTTTCAAAAAGTTTTTTTTTGCTATTCACAAAGAATAATTTACAAATATTTTTAAACTTAATTATGCAACTTTTGTGTACGCAATGAGTGGGTCTCAAAATGTTATTTACATAGTATACAATATAAGCAAGCTCAGATTTTTCGAAACTCCACCGTGGTATGTATCAACAGCAAAAGTGAATGTAGCCTACATACTGTTTTACATAACTCGTAAAGTCAAAGATAATTTTTTTTACACAAGTACGAAATACAAGCATCGCGACCCGTCTGTTACATTATTTATTGATCAGGCTGTTCTGGCGCGGTGGTAGTCTATGATAGTATTACCTACATCACTACATTTATCAAATCAAGTCCTGATGAAGAAGACAACATGGTATTTGAAACGTCGACATATAATATTATTAACTTCCGCGACAGAACAGCCCGATCAATGAATAATGCCAACGTATTTATTATTTCTAAACACGAAAATTAAAATTAAAAACATTGTGCTTTTATTTTCAATGTTTGCCAACAATTTTAGTTTGTTTATTGATTGATTGATTAATGTATACATTTATTTATGTAACGTCTATCCTATTCAGTTATAAAAACTAGGCCTGGGTTATGACATATCATTCGATCATCTTAATCTTGATATTCGATATTCTTCGATATTGATATATCGATATTTTATTATCTGCTTGTGCAAAAATTGTTTTTGGTGTCAAAAAGAAGTATTATGTATGAAAGTAGACATACTATTAATAACGTGTGGCTTAAATCGCAAAAAGTAATAAATGTTTATGTTATCACACTTGCGATGAATGACCCGGCACCTCCACCATGATAATTATGCATGCGAACCGTAATTTGAAGAAACAGATTCCGCTTTCTTGGGGTTCCAAAAATTCCTATCCTCGTTCCAGTTTTTGAAGTTTTTTTTTTTAAATTTTAAAATTTTTGGTTTTTTATTTTGATATTTCGATATAAGGTCCAAATATCGTTATCGAAAAATTCTACAAATCGATATCGTATCGAAATATCGATACCTTTCCCCAGCCCTAATAAAAACTTATTCACAAAGGTGAACAATAAATAAAACTTAGTATACATAAATGCACACAAGGTAATAAACACTGCAGATTTTGAAATAACTATATTACAACACTTTTTGACAATCAATTGTATTTAAATAGTTTATTAAAAATGTGGAGTGGAATAAAAAAAAATGAAACAAGTAGAAATGGAGAATAATAAAATTAAAGTAATTATAAACGAAAATGCTTAGAATAAAATAAGAAAAAGATTAAAATAGAATAATGAAATGATAAAACTGGTTTATTAGACGATCTCAACAAACACAAACAAACAAATTTGTAAAATCTACGTCAGACAATACATTTAATATAACACTTCATTTAAATTATATCCCGCTAAATACAGGATAGTCGTGTCAGGGTACATTACTCATCAACGCTTCTGTAACGTTCTGGTCTCTCAATAGGGGTTCAACTCACGAGAGTGAATTAAACAATTAAGTGTCAATGGGGGCCACATAATGGTTTCCTCTAGTCCCTCACTAATAATTATTTTATAAATTCTAAAAAAAAAAACTGTGACATCTACTATAACGCTACGAAATAAATATTTATAAAACTCAGAACAAATAAAGTTGTAAAATAAACGAAAACCGAACTGTGTCTTCAGCATTATAATTGTATCAAGCCACAATAGCAACCCCAACACTAGTTATCAGTCTCTCACCTCACCCTTTCCCTTTAACAGGCCATTCTTCTGTTCTCATTTGCTCTCGTTTCGACACGCTCAAGTCAACTTAATTACACTTTGTCAGTTTGTTCTGACAGTTGCAATTTAAAATAGAAGCCAGGCAGGCAGGGAGGCAGCAGTGCACGGTCTAGGCTAGCCCGAGGCCGCGCACTCGAGACTCTTTGTGATCGCACGCAGCAAAACATTTCTACTTCAATCAACCCTTGTCCTTTCAGAACATTCACTATTAAACACACGTGTCTAACCAACACGGCACGTGATGTGAAATGGACAGTAGCATGGAAGACTATGTATTGAATGCCATTTGTCAATATCAATTATCATCATTAGAGATACTTTTTTCAGCATTTTTATTTGGAATAATTATCATTTATTATTTTATCAAATTCAGCATTTTGTAGATTGTTCTTTCCAACATAATCCTTATGTATGGGTTGTTTCTTCCACTGCTAGTGGTGAATGATGAATTATAGAAATATTTCATGTATAACATATATTTCAAAACGGCCATGCTATGTTGAATACATCGGTTCTTGATAGATCACCGAAGTTAAGCAACATCGGGCGTGGTCAATACTTGAGTGGGTGACCACTAGAGAACATCACGTGCTGTTGGCAAAGGGGATGAAGCAGATCGCCCAAGTGTGACCCCGATTGCAAACGATCTTGCATTGTCACCCTTAGCCGCTCTGCAAAGAACAATGTTCATAACATGTTTCTGGTGTTGGAAAAAACAAAACATAAAACCTTTAAAAACAAAGCAAAATTAGTTCTCAAATCTCAATAGATATGGAAAAACATTATTTTTAGTATAATTATTATCATTTTGTAGCATTTTACAATATATATGTTCACCGATTTATCATCAAAAACCTAGAACGGTAATAAAACGTATCTCTAATCATCATGTTTTAGTCCTTCCTATAGCTGCTATGATTTGAGCAAAATCACTCCTGATATTTTTGTTGTTTTTCTCATCAACGGGTGGCGAAAAACTTAAATGTTTCATACATTATGTCACAGTTCACCGCCAGTCGTCAAATCGGGGAAGTTATACAATATTTACAACATTCCATATCCAATTTATTCAAATTAGATGTTGCACGTTTTACCAACTTCTAGATTTTATTACGAATTACACATTTATTTATAACAAATATGTATTGATCATTGATCATCCACCAAAATGTATCGTGCAACAAATTGTCGCATCTTTAACATTTCTAAAACTAGAATCAATCACTTCCAATTTTCAAGTATAGATCCTCTATTGTTATTCTGTGTAGGACTCAGAGAATTTAACTTTCAAGAATAGTTCACTTTTTTCTAAAATTCATGTTTTTTAAATTGTTAAAAGTGCTACCCACTGGCAACAAAATGTTTAAAAGAATTTTTTTGTAAAATGTAATATTTGAAAATTACCATTCATTCTGGCATGGATAATTAATATTTTCACTTTTTAATATTCAATGTGGGAACAACTGCAATTTATATGTCTACACTTTATTATGCCATCAATAAATTATTAAAGAAGAACTATTTTAAATTATAATGAATGTTGGATTTTGTCATTTCTTCCTACAAGTTACAATAAATTATTAAATGAGTATAAGTTTTTATTTAAGTTATTAAAGCAATGGTTAATAATATTTAAATAGATAAACAATAAATATCTTGCAAGTAACATGCAAATTTATCTACAAAGTTTAAATTCAGAATTCAAAATATAAGATTTTCAAATATTTGGTGGAGGTGCCGGGTTGTGATTTCATATAGCTCATAGCATTTTCATCTTACATTGCTAAATTTGCTCGACAATAACCTATGCGAAATTACTTAGTCACAATTAGTAATTTTGTTTATTTGTAGGCTATTAATGTGTATAGTATAATGCTCAGTTTTCATACACACTTCAACCCAGGTTATTTATTTCATTACTAAGACTCACAAGCCTATATTCCAAATGCAGGAGATCGAGACAAACCAGTGTTTGTTTCAATTTCGTTATTTTAAGATGTTCATAGTAATAAAAAAATTTAGTATGCAACCAACACATATGTGTGTTATATATATATATATATATATCTTCCACGTCTGCAGTCGAGGCAGCAGCAGTAGTTTTTTCTGAGCTGTTAGGGTTTCGTCCTGATGATGGCTGATGTGATTCAGCCGAAACGTCGACCAGCTGACAATGGTACTTGTGTAGGCCTGCTAGAGAGAAGAGGAAATAAACGAACAAAAAACCCTAAAACCAAATTTGGATGTATATATATATATAAAAGATTATAAAATAAATTGGTACAAAATATGTTAGCGATATAAAAAATTCCATTTTACAAAACTATCATAATGTTTAATTTTGTTAAAAGTAAATTTAGAGGCCCTTACAAAAGCGAAAATTCCATGCATATACCATCTTAAAATTTTAAAATAAGTCTGCAAAATTCTTGCGTAGGAATGTGTTTATATTTTATGTGTTATGATTTTATATTTACAAGGTCACGAATTGTTATTTTCTGTGTCTAAATAAACTGCATTTCATACCATGACAACAATTTATGTTTGTGCTTTAAAAAATAGCGTAGTGTATATTATTTTTTAATCACTAGGAAAACGCTAAAGTCCCGCCGCGTTGATGGATGAGCGTTTTTTTTTTGTAAATTTTATGTTTTCGTTTTGTGCGTTTGTTCGCACTTTTCCTTTGCAAGTGCTTTTTGAATGCATTGTAGGTGATTGTTGTCAAGTTTCTATTGTTACTTGTTAATTGAAATTATAAACTTCAAAAAATTCATATTGAAAACCTTTATTTCTGTGGATTCTGACTAACTTTTTCAACTATTTCTTTCAAAAGGTACTAAATCACCATAACCTTAATGTCCATGTGAAATCTGAACGTTGTAGCCCCACCCGTTTGGTCAGAATCGGCCCAAATGTGACGAAAATATCGCACTAAAAATTGAAAAACTAATATTAAAACCTTTATTTCTATGGATTCTAGCTAACTTTTTTTTTTAACTTTTTCTTTCAAAAGGTACTACATCACCATAATCTTTAATGTCCATGAGAAATATGAACGTTGTAGCCCCACCCGTTTGGTCAGAATCGGCCCAAATGTGACGAAAATATCGCACTAAAAATCGAAAAAAAATCGTAAAAGTACGATATTCATGAGAAATATTTCTTCGATTGTACCCAAAAACAATACACCTCTAAGTTCAGAGAAAACAAAGGTCTCCTCAAATTTTCATCAAGATCGCATATGCCGTTTGCCCGGTAGAGAGCGAACAAACAGACAGAAAAAAAAAAAACACCCGAGCTAAATTTTTTAGGGGGTCAGTGAAATTGAAGTCTTCGCTTTCGCTCGCTACGCTCGCTACGCTCATCCAAATAGTAAAAACGTAGTAAATTATTATTATATTGTTAATGTTAATATAATAATATGCTATTCTACGTAGTTTGCTTCTTGGAAACTAGTCTTGTTTACAGCCGCAACGTCCCGTATACCGCGTGTGTTGGCATCGGGGAACTCAATAAGCCATGTTACTTAAGCCATGCAATTAGTGTCTAGTGTTTTGACATGTTTTAGCAACTGGCTGGGTCTTTTAACTGACGCGGTGTAATTACCTATGCGTGGAGGTAGACAGACTCACGAGCACTAATGACCACTCAACTGCTTCGGATCGAGCTGCCTGCATGAGCGGGTAGGTTATTCCCACGTTGCACCGATGTGTTTACGAAGTGGTGTATAGCCTGTAGCTGATAGTAGGCCAGTATGGATCTGCCAGTATTGGTTACAAAATATACTCTTAAAGCATAGGGAATCGTTAGGGTAGGGTGGCCTACTCAATGTTTGGCCTATTGCGTAAAATAAGAGGTATTTAATATTCAATAAGTATGCTTAATTATTATTAGGCTTACTGTATTTAAATCGAAACAGAATATTATTTTATGTTCGACAAAACTCGTTTTTTCTACACCATTCCGACAAAGAGTTGCACCGTCAAACTGACATTAGCTATAGCTCCATAACGAATAATGGCCATACTTGATGTATTAATGCCTCTATCTATACCTACCTATTATCAAAAATGTGTGAAAAAATCTAATATCACATTTTCGTATACCAATATTTTGTTAGTATAAGTTTTAAATACACATGATATAAATTAGCTATAGGCACATTCAGTTTGTAATGTAGACATAACTGTATTATTTGTGAAAGTTATGTTTAATGAATAATTTCAAGTTCTGCACAGAAGACCTGAATAAATAAATAAAGCGGTGTAGACATTCCAAGTAAGTCCTATTGCTGTAAGATGCCAACAAGTTGAACTATTGGGAGTATCACGCCACTCGACGTGTATTGTGCTTGTGGTTCACAATGGCATATACTAGGCTAGGCTTCACGGGTAGATCCCACCATATCACCACTGACATCATCAATAAAAAGTGTACTTATTGAGAGTGTTACAGTGGCTATAAAACATTTTCCCTTTGCCAGAATATTTACGAGATAGGGTTAAGCTTCCCCATTGATCCTTTGTAATCCTCCTCGCGTATTGCCAACCTATGAATAATAACAGCTTGGAATACGCCATCAGATGAATGATGTGTTCAAGGTAATTGTAGCTTGAACCGTGGCAAGCTGCATGTTAAAACAACCGATAATCACAGACAAAAAATGCAGGGTATGTAGGACAAATTTGCATTGCCTCTAGTTTTTGGTATTATAGTATTGAACTACTATTTTTTTCCTTTGCTGATTGATTAAGCTTGTGTGCAACTATAGACCAAAGGGCATATGAATGTCTTCTAACTGAAAATAAAAAAGAGTATCATTTCATTAACCATTTCAATGCAGTTACTGTGAACTTTTTCTTTCAATAATTGAAACACAGTATTTCACATTACTCTATATATTTCAGTACTTTATGCGAGTATTGAAGGCACACTTACCTTATACTATGTCATGATTATTATTGTTGTAAGTTATTCGGAAATCTATTTGCTGTTACTGCACCGGAAACAATATACTTGTGTTATCAACCAAAATAACGATGTGTTTGTTTGGGCTAAGCCATCATTACTTACACACCCTCTATATTATTGTAGTAATGTGATGATTGTCAATGATGAGTAAAGGCTAGTATTATATTTTGAGTATAACCAGTAACATAAAGTTGAACGGAACATTGCAAAACCGTTAAAAAAATAAAATGTGTTAAAAATAATAAATAGCTATACGTACGTTACGTAATTTAAAACTTCAACAAGTAGTCTGCTATATGTAAGTTATAAGCCAAGTCGAGGGTTCTTTACATTATATGCCTATTGATGCGGTTGAGTGAGATATTCGCGACAACACATAAATTATAGATATCTGACAGAGGTGTTTAAAAATACACTGAGACCTGGGTTTCGAACCCAATCAACATCCCCGTAAATCCTGTGTGTAGTTATGAAATGCACATAGGGAAACGTAGCTATTAGTGCTAGATGTACTAACCATTTTATTGCATTACATCAAAAACTTTTATTAAACTATATATTCGTTTGGCGAGTCAGTTTGCACTAGCTCTGTTGTAATTGAATGCCGGATTTGTTGATATATTCCGCCCCCGATATCTCCTTTTTCTAGTGGCGATAAATACTCGCTAGCGAAGTGGCCAGTACAAGCGCTATAGTTCATACCGATTGACCTCCATTCCACTCCACCTACCCTTTCATGAACCAACCTCCCTTTGTGGATTGTTTCCGAGCAGGGTATTAGCCCCTTCGTGTGTGGACTTAACTAGGGAATGACAGATCGACACAAATACAGAAAAATGTGGCCCAAAACGAGTAAAACCGCTTTGAAAGGTTAACTCCGGTTGTCGTATTGCTGAGTAAATAGCCGATACACCCGCAAATAAAGACCCAACCCCTTCCCATTCGTATGGATTAACCGACAAAGAGAAATTATCAACGGTGTGTATGTGCACTAGGTTTACGCATACACTTGTAAAAATATTCAATGGCGTTCGGTATGAACAGGCACTAAGCCATGGTATTGGCACATGCCATGGGGATCTATAATGGCAACGCAAAAGCATTGAGTGGGGCACTTGCATATTTATAAGTGTAGTCAGGTTGGTAATGATAGCATTGGCAGTACATGATCAGAAGGGTGGAGAGACTGATACCGATGTAACACCTTGTATGTATGTATGCGTTTATAAAATAGAATTAATACATAACTGAATAAGACAGCATCTCTCATTCTATTCATTTATATCAATAATAATAAATATAAGTTACGTAAAAAACGCAAATCAGCCAAATTATTTTGTTTTAAAATATTAAGTGTAGTAGTAGTATCAGTATATTTTACCTGTCCATAACGGGACAGGTCGGCCAGCCTGTCAACATGGTTAAACAGAGGCTATAGTTAGGCGACAATATCAAAATTAATTTAAAATTAACATCGAATAACAGTAAAAATTACGTAATAATAAAGATGGCAATCACAATTGAATAATAATAAATCGAATTGAATTTGAAAATTGAATAGAATACATGGATGCAGTTTATTAAGGAATCGTATCGAATGGTAATGGATATTTCTATTTAGGTCTGATGGATACAGGAATATGACGAGTGATTATTTCTTCCATGTCATTATGATTGTCAAGAAAAATCTTTACAAAATCAATTAATAAAGTGTTTAAAGTAAACGGTTAATGTTTCAGCTTGTGCATGTATAGCATTTATTTTTGTTTTAATATTTAATACAATTTAGATATTAATCAATCTATCTCGACCGGTGTCTTGTTTTATAATTCAGCATCTTCTTTCTTCCTCTCTGATTCCATTAAAGATCTTGTTATTTTACGTTGTCGTATTCTCTTATCTTGCTGGTGGAGGTGCCGAGTCATACAGATATGGACGAACGGACTGATGAACAGCTAGAGTTATAGACGGAGAGAACTTAGATTCATATAAGGGGATGGGAGCTTCACAGTTCGCTCAATTTTATTTATGTTTTATAACTTATAGTAAATTTTAAAGCATTTTTTATCTATACGAATATCTCATTGTCTACACGGAATTGTTCTTATGTACGCTTGGAAGCTAAAATGGTTCAAGCAATAACTGTATTTCAATGATTTATTTTAGCTTCTGTTTGCAAGTAAAACGTAGTGTATTACATTCACTTAGTGTTTATTTTAGTTATATTTTAAGGGTGGAGGCAACTTCACTGAGTTGTTAATATTATTATCCCAAATCCATGAATAACATTATTTGTAAATTTTAAATTCTGAATAATATAAATACTTGGTCTTTATCATATCACACTAATACTCCATATCTAAAAATAAGTTATTCTAGTGCAAAATTGCAGTTTATCCAACTGTGTGTGTACTCTAATCTATACAAGAAATATTTCTTAGCCGGAGAACATAATTCAAAAATAATGGCAAAAAACTGTAGAGTGTAAATGTGTTCTACAATAGGTTTGTTTGGTTACCTTGTGTAGTGTAGACTTGTGTAGTGTAGGTGTAGGCCTTGAAATCAAATTACACTACACTTTACCCAGGATAACCAAACGTTTTTTAAGCTACACTCTACACTAGATTCGCTCACATCGAACTGTCAAACTAAAAAACATAATAAAACAACAACAGTACTGTTGAAGGCACTAAATGAGTCAAAATGATAGAAAATGTGTACTATCTGAACGATGAAAAGCTATTTGGAACATAAACTTCAATAGTGCTTATCCTAATTGAGGTTAGAGTACCCTACGCATTTGCCCTCATCACAAAACATAGTGCCACAAATAAATACTTCGAATCAGTTTCTAATACGTAATTATAGACTATTAATTGATTTTAGGAGTTATATCGGATTGTCAATGAAAGAATGTGTCATTCATCATGTTTAAGCTGTTCTCTTCAATGTTGCGCCTAAATTTTTACACCTACACCTACACGAACTCCTAGAGCTCGTGTAGAAATTCTACACTTTACACTACACGAAGTCAAACCAAACGGCTACACTTACACTAATTTAATACGAAAACGCTTTTTAGACATTTTGAGCCTACACTAGTGTAAAGTGTAAGTTCGTGTAGCAAACCAAACAAACCTAATGGGGTTCTAGTTTCGTTTACACTTTTCTAAAATCCGTAAAGAATCGCCTTGTGTGTACTGTAATCGTAAAGCCGTCTTTCATTAAACATAATTCAATAAGTATATATCGTATTAAGCTATACTAAATGTCACAAACCCTATACAGAGAATAATTCGGCCTAGGCCTCTTACAAACATGATATTATCTGTGGTGTTGTGTGTTGTCTATTATTCCTTGTGAAATTTGATAAGATTCCAATGAAAACTTGGTTTAATCCCCAAATGACATCTGCCTATACATCAATGTCCAATGCATACGATACCCTTGAAGCCGGAATACCCCCCTCACAGCAACAAATAGCTTGAAATTCCAGAAACCAGCGTTAAACCACGCGTCATTCAAGTGGGTCAACAATAGATTCACTCAAGAGATGTTCGGCATAAAACGCTCAAAGAATCGAGATTTTTATAGAATATCGAAGATTTCTTTTTAAAAAATATTGTAAAAGTGGGCATGTATGAAAAAGCAAAAGGTGACAAGAAAGAGAGAGGGAGAAGTGTCGAGGGGTTGCATAACGCTTGATAAATAGCGTGTGCCACATCTGTGGACGCAACTGTGGATATAAAGGCCAGAGGGCGTCCTTTGAGGGTGGACTTTGGACACTATAATAGTCGATGGTCACAAAAAGGACAAATATTCTTGTAGGCATTTCTAGCTTACCCTGAATTAACTATGTTGTCAAAAAATGTAAAAACATAAATATATAGCCTATATTACAGATTTAAGTTCATTGGTATATCATCAGACATTTTGATGATTTCCGAAAATCGTTATGTTTATCACGGCAATGTAAACCACCGAACTAAATATTGTGGAATTCAAAACGTATTTGAGATTCTATAGATTTTTTTCGCAATAACGAAATAACTTGAGTAGAATGGTTTATATGTGAAGTTGTTTAGTAATAAGTAGGCTCTTTACCTGTTTTTCAAATGTGTTGTATTTGCAGCATTATGTGATACATATTTCAGGATATCACAGCGCGTGTGTCCGTGAAGTCCAAGAAAATCACTGCTCCACCTCAAATTGTTTAACTATTGGGTGGGAGGCTCCACCTCAAGTTGTTAATTATATTGGGGGGGGGGGGTACTGGCCGCGGGTATTAAACTGTTCGATATTAATCACTATAGCATTCTCATCTTCATGGTGATTCAATGAATCATACTACCTTTCTTTAAATAACTGCTGAGAGATGTACAACTATATATATTATTAGATTACCGTTTGTAAAGTGTTCTGAAATAGATTGTGCAACTCATACAAAGCGGCAGATACATCTTTCGAGTTTGATTAGGTTTATTCGTGAAAATTTATTTTTAATCGGTATCACATTCTCGTTATTGAATTAGGATATTATGTTAAAGTACCTTTAGTATGTTAGCTTGTAGCTTCGGTGTGTTCGTCAAAATGATCGAGATACAAAAGTTTTTTACATGGGTAGAAGAATGTATCTGAAACATTCATCGTTGTCAAAAATCACTTTAAAACTGTTGTGTATTTTATTTGTATTTTTAAATAGAAATATAAAAACTCATTATCGGCGTTTATAACATGGTGACGATCTCTTTCTATTTAGCCGAAATGTGTACCCCACGTTTTTGTTTGGTGTTTAACAACATTTTACCTGTTATGTAAAATGTTAAATACATCTAATTGTAAAAATCGCCGTATTGTTGAAAATCACGTTCGTTCATTAAAAAACCGCAAATAATCCCACTTTTCGTCATGTTTGCAACGTCCAGCGCTTACCGAGAGCTGTCGATTTAAAAGGTTTTTAGGGTGTTATTTTGACCTCCAGCAAAACATTTAACAGGGGTGATGCGCCTGCATTGCAGCTTGCAGCGATCCACTCTTTCCGTCACAATAGTTTTGCTGGACCAACAGATATATCAAATGCAGCAGTTCGCATGGTCGGGCACATTGAAAATCGTTTAAAATGCGAATGGAAATGTTTCAATTGTTCGGCAATGCACCGCATCTATTAGTCCTGGTCGCGAGGGTAAAAAGCACCCGTAAAGAAGCCTTCATTCGGATCATGCACAAAACCAGCGCTCGCTAGTGCGGAAACACCACGGACAGAGCGCGCGGCGAAAACTCAGCAACTATTTATTACAAGTACTATTTATTAATATATTATTATATTATTATGCAGCAATAGTATTGAATTTAATTTTCATGTCAGTCACTTTATACTTGCAAATTTTAGGTATGTGATACATAAATAAGCCATTAAATTATGTAGGCTCTAATCTAATCACTCACACGACTTGGTTGTTTGTATATATAATTTCTTTCACGATGCCTCAATCAACATCACAGTAACTTCAGTCGCATTAATGGAAGCGTTCTTAATAAAATAACTATAATTGAAATAAATATTCATCATTAGGAATGACAATATATAATTACGTATTAACTGAAATGTGTCTGCAACGGAAGGGATTTCTATTGATGGATATAGGGATATACACATCTCTTAATCTTAAATAGCTAAAAAAATTATTTACTAATAAGGATAGGATTAAAATTAATAAAATTAATATTACAAAAATGTGCACGAAATAATAGACAATCAACATTTATGAACAAACATTTATTAACATTTATTAAACATTTATTAACATACATGTACATGTATTCGCAAGCAAGATAGTATATTGTTTAAATTTAATTTATATCTATGGTGAAGTTAATTAAAATTAAGTACCGTACTAAGTGTTTCATTTTTTATACAATGATCATACTTTCAGCAAAGTAAATATTAATATTATTACTATGGACGACGATGATAAATAAATGTTGTAGAATGAAGGTGACAAAAACAAATGTAGAATGCTTAATTGACAGATCCATATTGTCAGAAATTGACGTACACTTTTTCCCCGATTTCTACACATTAAAAGGCTACAATCAGCCATTCCCAATGATATTAAACAAATACATCAGACATGTCATGTCACAATAAAATAGCTAGATTTAAAAAATCGTGAAATGCTTTTGTTTGTGTCGCCCGATTATGTCTAAGAGAACTGAAAAAAATTAAAAAAATAATTACTTAAGCAAAAACTTATTGAGTTGTAAGTAAAATAGCTTATTAATTATTTGTGTCTTACAAAAAATGCCAGTAATTATATTTAAAAACAATTGTGAAAAAGATTATTAAACTACAATTTTTGATGTTTGTTAAAAATTTAGACAAATCTAATAATCTAATATTTAAAAAAGCCATCTTGTATTAATCCTTTTAATTTGTATAATTATGTAATTCATTGACAGTTTTTTATCATAACAGATAGTTAATACTTATTATTGTTTAAAAGGTTGAAAAGGCCAATTTTCCTTGTAACTTGTATTAATCATTTTCTTGTACAAATGTGAGGGTCAAACTATTAATTGCCAACATTAATGTGTGTTCATTGAGTACGACAGTATTATTTAAACTAGTGTGTTTGATGGAAATAAAAAAAATCATATCTATTTAGCTATCTATGTTATTGCTGCGTTGCAATCCTCGGCACCGCGGAAGCAGGCCGTACAAAATCGTCCTGGCAAACCGATCTGGTGAACCGAGTTGGTGTACCCTCGTGCACTGTAGTGTATCCACATAACACTGGCTCGCACGGTCCTCTGTCCGCCCGACTGTGTGCACGCATCTGCAACCGGCATACGCACTCGGCAAGTCGGCATCATGCAAGACTCAGCAGCATTCAGCAACCCTCGTGTACTGTAGCTGGATGAGCGAAGCGAAGACTTCAATTTCACTGACCCCCCTAAAAAATTAGCTCGTGTGTGTGTGTGTGTTTTTTTTTTTTTTTGCTGTTTTTTTTGTCTGTTTGTTCGCTCTCTACACTCTGGTGCTTTTTGAACGCATTGTAGGTGATTGTTGTCAAGTTTCTATTGTTACGTGTTAATTGTTATAATATACCCAAAAAACTCATACTAAAACCTTTATTTCTATGAATTCTGACTAACGTTTTAACTTTTTCCTTCAAAAGGTGCTACATCACAATCCCCTTAATGTCTATGTGAAATATGAACGTTGTAGCTCCACCCGTTTGGTCATAATCGACCCAAATATCACGAAAATATCCATTAAAAATCGAAAAAAATCGTTAAAGTACGATAATCATAAGAAATATTTCTTCGATTGTACCCAAAACAATGGCATGGTCTAGTCAAAGTTTTCGAAGGTCCTTCCATTTTTACAGATCGCATATGCCGTTTGCCGGTAGAGCGCAATCAAACAGACAGAAAAAAAAGAAAAAAACATTGGAGCTAAATTTTGAGGGGTCAGTGAAATTGAAGTCTTTGCTTCGCTCATCCAATTATACACCTAAAAAAACTCATACAAGGCAGCTTCGCGAAAGCTTTTTCCAGTCGCGTTGATGGATGAGCTTTTTTGGAATATTTTTGACCAATGATTACGATTTTAAGTGGGATCTCATTACTTTTTCTATAGTTAATTGATATACTTGTTATTTATACACCTGTAAAATGATTAAAACCTTTATTTCTACGAATTTTGACTAACTTTTTCTTTCAAGAGGCACATCACCATAATCTTTATGTCAATGTAAAATACAAACTTTGTAGCCCCAACCGTTTGGTCAGAATCGCCCTAAATATCACGAAAATATCGTATTAAAAATTAGGGAAAAATTCGTAAAAGTACGACTTCTATGAGAAATATTTCTTCAAATGTCTCTAAAACCATCACATATATATAACTTCAGTGATTTTAAACGTTTCCATAAAGTTTCGCTAAGATCGGAGTAGCCGTTTTCCAAATATCACGAAAATATCTCATTAAAAATCGAAAACAATCGTAAAAGTACGATAATCATAAGAAATATTCGATCGATTGTACCCAAAACGTGGCATGTCTAAGTTTAGAGATTTTGAACTTTTGAAGGGGTCCTCCAATTTTCATCAAAATCGCATATGCCGTTTGCCCGGTAGAGAGCGAACAAACAGACAAAAAAACTAACAAAAACAAAACACCCGAAACTATTTTTCTTGGGGTAACGTAAATGAAAAAAAAAATAGTAAAATTGAAGTATTCGCTTCGCTCATCCATTAAAACTTATTTCTATAGAATCTGGCTAATTTTTCAACATTTCTTTCAAAAGGTATACATCACCATTACTTAATGTTAGTGAAACATGAACGTTGTAGCCCATCCCTTTGTCAAATCGGCCAAATGTCACGAAAATATGATTAAAATCGAAAAAACCGTAAAGTACATAACATGAGAAATATTCTTCGATTAACTCAAAAACGTGCAGGTCTAAGTTTAGAGATTTTGAAGGTCCCTCCAATTTTCATCAAGATCGCATATGCCGTTTGCCCGGTAGAGAGCAAACAAACAGAAAAAAAGAAAGAAAAAAAACACCGGATCAAATTTTTTGGGTGTCAGTGAATTTGAAGTCTTTGCTTCGCTCATCCAATTAATATTTGCGTCCATGCAATTAACATTTTATTTGAATGCAAAAGAGACGCAATTAGTTCATGTCCAGTACCTGTGTGTATATATATACACCTGAGATTCCAAACTATTTTGATCGATTTATCGTTAAACTAATAATATGAGTATTGGCCTTTGGCATATTATTTTGTGCATGAGAGAATTTATAAGTCATTAACTGAATTTGACTTTGTAATGAACCTGTAATTTTCTGTCGAATTCCAAAAATAAATTCTAATTAGTTCGGTTTGGAAAACATTTAAAATACAATTTGAAATGGAATACATTAATATTTTTAAAAATTTCTTATGCTTAATAATACCGTGCAAATGATATAAAACCGAATTATTTGTATCGATTTGAGAAAGTACAATATTACAAATAGATCAATGTAAATGAATTTCCCAATGGATTACTGAAATGAAGTGTTTTTAATTGGTGGGTTCGGTGCATTGTTTATTGCATACCGGTTTATGGTATTTATAACATATTATCGGTGGTAGAGAATGCGTAAACAACGCACGTTGAACGCATTCTGCTGTTGTACAGAGTATTTGTCTGATTCCGCGTTATTGGGAATTAGGACCATAAATAAGCATAATCACCACACACTGTCAATTCCCACCAATCCGCTAACAAAATTTCAGTCAAACATTCCGTACACTGCCAGCATTTCACATAACGTCAATAGATTAATAAACATCGCAAAAACAATTATTAATCCTGGCCTCCAACTAGCCACATCACATATAGCCAGATTAGTGGCTATAGACCGAGAAGGAAGCTGCACCGATGTCATGTGGAATTACTCACTGAAATCCAGAGTAATTTATTGGTTTTTGTATTCTTCGCCAAAGGCGTTCATCATTATTTATACGTCATACTGATGAAAAGTACATAACAACTCTGATCAATTAATATTTTAATTGAATGGACGTGTTTGATTGAAACACATTTTATATGTAATTTTGTTTAAAGGTGTTCAGTAGAAAATAGGATTCATAATTACATTAAATGGCAAAATAACGGCTCAAAATGTAACTATTGAATAATATTATAGTTATTGATTCATAGCAGTTGTTGGTTCGAACCCCAGTCGGGGCAAACTTTTACGACAACTGCTATGAATCAATAACTATCTCCTTAAAGCAGGCTTATGCTTAAAAACCTTATATTCATAATATTATAGTTGTTATTACTATGAATGCCGAGCGAAATTTAATTAACCATTGTCTCGTCAAAATAAAGTAAACGCAAACGCCAGCTTTGCGAATACCATTAAAGGCACCTTTTCTATGAAGGACGTAAGTCAAACATTAAAATTGTGTACTATGTGTGATTTTCTCAAGATTTTTTTTATTGGTATAAAGAACGCTGGAAGTTTTTGATTTTGTAACAACGAAACATCCAGAAATCATGTTCAGTATTGAAACAGAAACACACAAATAGACGAGTTTTGTTTCTGTCAAATTCAAATTAAGTACTCGGATGTGCCCACGACACCCATCCAATCATTATGCCAGGTATACGGTAGTCTTCTTTACTGTTACACATGGTGGAGGTGCCGGGTAACCCATAGTAAAGTCCATGATATATACACATGGTGGAGGTGCCGGGTATCCTATAGTAATGTCCATGATATATACACATGGTGGAGGTGCCGGGTATCCTATAGTAATGTCCATGATGTATACACATGGTGGAGGTGCCGGGTATCCTATAGTAAATTGTTCATAATAGATACACATGGTGGAGGTGCCGGGTATCCCTATAGTAACTCATCAGACATAATTAAATTGCGAATTAATATTAGATAAACTTACAATCGTGATTTTTTCGAATTTTAGTATTTTCTTATATAATTGTCCATTGTATATTTAAAGAATTAGGGAAGTTTGGGATTCCAATAAAAGCAACGTTGATGTTCAAATGTAATTGTAGTGCATTCTAAAATAGATTTTTTTCGGAATTTTTGCATATTTGTGATTTCTGTATCTCAAATACTGGCAAACTAGTATATTTTTAATTTCGGGAAAATCCAAAATCAATTTGTTTTTGCCAGTTTTTACACATTTCAATTTCAATCTTCTCTAAAAACAGTATATTCGTCTATCGCAATGAGTAAAAAAAATGTGAAGGAATTCCCCAATTTTTTGAATTTTGTGCCAAATTGAATAAACATTAAGTCTAATTTTCAAAAATCAAAATTGTCATGTCCATTAATGACACGTGTCGAATGAGTTAAGTCATGATAGTTTATCATGATGGACATCCCAAGTATCTTACAATAAAATCTTCCTGACTATAGACTGTTAAACATGATGGATGTGCGTGTGTGCCATGTTGGCTTGATCGCTAATACGTAAGCTATACTGTTATGTTTATTTAGGTATTCTCAATGTTTGATTCCAATTCTATAATGTTTTACTGAATATGGGTTGGTTTACGACTTTTCTAAAATAATGCCGGCTATTATTTCTAGTTATAAACAACCAATGGCCAAAGAATCTTATCCCGCCTTCTCTTCCAAATTGTATTTAATGTGTAAACAATGTAGCTGACTGTTAATTATAATATAAAATAAATCAACCACACGAAGCTTGGTTGGAATCCGTACAATCACACAAACAGTCGAAGCGCACCATTGTTTATACATTATCCTCCACAGCAGGCTTACCTCTGACTATGTTTGTTGAGCAAAACAAACAATGTGTTTTGTTTGAATTCAATGTCTATATAGGGCGGCTTATAACACAAAATGGAACACATTCTCACTATAGAAAAGTTAATATTCTTTAACGATGTTATGTTGCTATTCGTATGTTGTGTTTTAACAGCAGATTGCAAGTTTAGACACAGCATAATCCAGTAAAATGTGCCCACATTTTGATAGACATCAAATTATCCTGTATTTCTCAAAGCAAATTCGTGTTTGAATATGCAATTACCATTCGGATTGCACTCAACAACTAACAAAGACGGGCTAAAGAGAGTCGCCTACTGGGGCACTATTTTGGCCGTCCTTACACTTCCAGTGCATAAACTTACATAATAAATTTAAATTAAATTAAATTAACAAATGCCTATGTGTACTTACAAACCATTTCATATTTCTAAAAAATGATTAAATTGTAAAATTAAAAGTTTGTAAATTTCTTTGTTTTCAACTACACAAAGATTATATTGTATTGTGAAAATGAAAAAGAAAATAAATTTGTGAAATAGTGACATCAAAATGTCTTTATTTTTCATTTTGAATGTAACTTTAGTGACGGAGGTGTATTATAATGAATCACTTTTAACGCAATGAAACATCCTACTACTGAGTTAGAAGATATAGGCCCTAAACAGTTTAAATTAAATAAAAATAAGAACATTTGAAAGTGTAAAATGAAATAGCTGCCGTTTTTACGTGGAACCTTCCATATCGTCAACTTAAACCACACTTTAATTTAATATTCTAAACAGTATTAATTTGGCTTGAATTTGAGTACCCGGAGAAAAATAGCTCCGAAGATTTTTTTGTATGTTTTGAGTTATTTCGTTCTCTACCGGAGAAACGGCTGCTTTGATTTTGATAGAAACTTGAGTGAAACTTTGAAATAGATATGCGAGATTTTTTAGAACAATCGAAGAAATATTTTCTCATGCAAATTTTGCTTTTAAGATTTTTTCGAATGTAGGAATGAATGTAGACATATGGGTAAACCCGTCAAATCCGTTCATCCATCAACGCGGCTATAAACGCGTAAGTCGTAGCTCGTATTTTGTGCGGCTTCCGGAACCGAGTCGACTCTTAGAAGTTTACATAGCGCGCATCAACTCTTCAAGCCGCGGCGTCGAGTCTATTTGAAAACTGTGCCAGCGAATCTAGCTAGGAAATCAATAAAGCGATTTAAAACGCACACCTGACATGATTGTGTCTATAGACCTACACACGGTGAAAGCCAAAATGTCAAACCAGAGATCGCTGGATTATTGAGTGAAACTAGAATGAACATTTTCAATAACTCTTGGTCAGTGATAGACCTGTGATAGATTGCCTGTAGTACCAGACCAAACCAGGCAAGTATCAAGGATGTCAAAATGAAAGATACCAATTTAAATAAAAGCGTATGACGCGTAGAAAATGCATTCTTCAGTTGGTAAAGTAATAAACACATACATTATACACTAATAATCATCTCGATATATAATTATTTATGTCGTGCTATTTAACGACGAGTGAATTTAATCAATGAAAGCGACTCTTTAAATTAAATAAAATTGCTTAGCACAAACAATTATTTCCTGATTATTTTAGTGAATAGGTATACCTACTAATGTCATTTCAATTTCGAACAACTATAATTGAAATATTATTTACAAGCTTTTACAGTTTTAAACTATACATCTACCAATTTAATTAATAGACACTCACAAAAAAATGCTTAATTATGTAAATTTGGCTACGGTTCTGCGGAGGACGTTTCATTTTTAAATATTTTTCGTTGGTTAGAGGAGGTTCAAAGTTGGGGGTTTGGGTTATTTGTCATCAGTGAATTTTACAGACTCCTGACAAGTGACTTTACTAGCTTATATGTTTTGCGAGTAGTTTCCGTGATCACACTTTGTCAATTACAACCTTTGACCTTAAAATAGCCTTTAAATTTACCTTTGTTGACTATTGTGTGTCCACATTAGATCACGACAGTCCCTCAAGTGAAATTTACCATACACATCAATATCAACAATTCAACATAAATCCATAAAACATAAACAATTTTTCATATAAAAAAATATATTTTGTAATATACTGTCAAAATGAGCTTAGTAAATTAGCTACACAAAACTCTTTCTATCGCAAGCCCTTATAGTTTTCATCGGGAGGCTAATAGGTGTGCACTCGTTCGTAGCGGACTGTCCCGATTATGTCCGTGACATTACACACAGTCTCTGCTGCAGGGGTGATTCCCCAACAGAATAAATGTGTACCAACAACAAATAAGACGTTAAGGATCACATCCATTGCTTCAAATCATTCGAGCATTCATTCACCATTCATCGAGGCCATCCATACTCACTCCCTTGACAGCGTACTCTGCCACACTCGCCGAGATAAAGACTCGCTTTCCTTTGAATCAAACTTTTCTAAAGTAGCTCTTTCATTTTTATACGTCTTGTGCAAATATCGCATACGAGGTGAGGTGGGCAATTACTCGGCGGAGTCTGAGGGTCTGCCTGCAGGCGCTTGTTGATTGTTAGGTAGGCAGGGGATGCAAGGATGGCTGCGTATTCATGGGTATCGCTCAGTAAATATCTTGGGGGGAGCTTGGTGGGTTCTGCACATTCGTCCTGGTCGCTTTCAACAAGTTTGCTTTGAAATTTGGAAGTTGGTTTCAGGCGCTGGTGGAATTTAAGGCGATTTAGATTTTTATGGTGGTTTTTTAAGTCGATCAAAGAGCTAATCCCAGCAAGCTTTTATGAAATAAGTTACCTATGAATATAAAATGTTTAGCTTTTATATTTTATATTTGTTTGGTACGTGACTAAAAGTAAAATGATACGCATCTCAACTCTGAATAAGAATTTTGACTTTAAAAATGTAGCTAGAATATTTTAGATGTAATAATTTTTAAATTTTATTAAATTTCAATACGTTTAGTCATCTATATACTTGAACGAAACTAAACATTGCCTTCAGTAGGTACGCAGCGTAAAACTAAATAAATACATATGCCACTATTGATATTTAAAATATGCGCTTACGCGCACTTATTAAAATGCATACTAAAAACAAAATAAGTGTAAGAGAACGAAGGTTATGTGATACAATATTTTCTGAAATTCTCCAACTCTTCTGACATTCACAGTCACTATTAAAGACATTGTATTTCACACAAGAAGAGCAACAATAATTTAATTATTTTCGCTTTTTAACGAACTCGCGAAATTATTCACACATTTACGATACTAATAATTTGTAAATAACGTGCATCATATTAACATATACCTGCATGCTAACCTTGTGTACCTCCACTCCTTCTTCACAGTTGGCTAATGCAATACTTCATTATTACTTACACAAAATAATTTCACATCCCAACTATCGCACAATACTTCAAAGCTCAAACCTCATCATTATCAGTTCTAATAGTTGCTATCATTACATTACAAAATTCACTATTGTAGCGTCTTGCTTAAATCACACGTGTATAAGCACGGGTACTTGATTTCCTAAAAAAGCGTGCGAAGCAATTCAACAGATCGTTGAATAATAAACACACAATTACAAATCTCATCGTGTATTGATGCACATTGAGGTTCAGAGCATGGCAAAATGCACCTTTTTAACAATGCTAGCCCAACCAACATTTTATTTAACACATCAAATAATCATCGCCTACAAAAGTTTAGGAAATAATTACGAAAAATATTTTTTGCGTCTTGTTAACGGCCAGTAACCCCATGTATGACAATCAGTAGAGCTTCCAAGTTCCAAGTGATCCAGACTAAATCCTAACCTTGTGTTCCTTATTAGAGCCTGTTTTTTCCGAGTTTATTCAACAAACCTAATGTGTAAGATGTCGGGGTTGAGCAGCTTATTGAAATCAACATCATTATTATTCTTGGGTTTACCATTCTTCTTGAAAAATAAATGTTCAGCAATATTATATGTATTCTTATATTCTAAATCAGCACGAACGTTTTTCAAGGATGGATTCTTTCAAAAAACGAATATTGTATATTGGTTACCTATAATTTTCACATTATTTGCCCAAAAATTGTAACTTACCAAATCTAGATAAGTTTTTTGTAAACGGTACCACGCACAATCGTACCTATCTAAAATACTTGTAATTGTATCACGCTTTGCATTTTATTCCACCCCTCTCTTAAGCCGCTAGAATGTATTTATGAAGTTTTCTGTTTTGTTGGAAATTGATAACTAATGTATCAACATTGCTGTATTCGTGAATTCTTTTAATTCATATACCTGTTTTTGTTTTATTTTTGTTCGATCTAGAAACTGTTTTTGTGTATAACCTTACTTTTCGAATATTAAATCAAATCAAATCATTTCAATGGATTATACCTTCCTAGTTATATTATAGCTTTGGGGTATTTGAATTTCATTTTCTTCAAAAACGTTTTTCATTTTATACATACTAATTGCAGTAAGTAGCAAAACTTAGTCCCAACAGAAATTGTATAACATTATACTCGTGTTGAACTTGTAGCGTATATTTAGAACAATATCCGTTTATGGCATCGGCTTCCAAGACATGGATAAAAACATTTGTAATTTCAATGGTTGTTCGGGCATAATCGCGAGCATTGAACATCTGCTGGCTCTTCGTTGACCCACAAAGCAGATGCTGTTAAACTTATATTGAGACTTGAAGACTGTGGTAACTGGAGTTTACATGAACTAAGTGCGCACAGTTTGTACCAAGTAGTTGGCCGGAAGTTGTGTAGCTTGTTGTTTGCGAAACTTGATCGGGCAATTCGACTTGTAAATTCCAGTTCGAACTGTAGCCGGTTACTTCGAAGCTGGTGCAAAGTTTACCTCGTCGAAGCGATGCATCTAAATTCGTAATGTTCATAGAGGGTGGCGTATTATTCCTGCTTTAGTAACATGGTGCAAATATCTTATGTAATAACATCAAATCAAAGTAAAATAAAATAATTGGCAGTTTGCATATAACGTTCATTCGTGTGTTTATAGGTGAAAATTATGCACAATTAATACAAAGATCAGTTTCATATTTTAATATTATTCACATTCACTTTTATGAAGAATTGCAAACATATGTTACAGACAATTACATGGAATTGTATAATCCTGTTTCTCACACATCAACAGCACACATAAAATAATTAACATAAGTTACGGTAATTATACCGCAGACAGTTTTTTCAAATATTAAATCTTAAAATTAGCCGTATATAGGGCCTAGAATTATATACATTTTCCTTTTTTCAATAGAATATTATGTTAGTCTACTTCTGAAATTGCCAATATCAGTTGAATTTGTAATGACAGTATTCCACAAACACTACACAACACAAGGCAAAGTAATGTATTATTATATACAAAAGTATTTACTATTTAATTGCAAGGGATATTGCTGTTTTAATAAATTACGATTGTGATTAATTTTATGATTATACTTTATATACAATCTGTTGATAAACCTCCAACCATTGAATGTATCTTTTTAATTGTCATTTTTAGTATAGTACTTTCACTTAACTTTGTAGCGCCCCACCTAGTGTAGTTTTGTTGGTATTCTTCACTCACATTCACATGTCATCTCCTTTCACTTCTATCTGGCCACCAAGTAAGGTGACATTTCATGATTCTTTACACTCAACGTTTACAAAGTGGTTTCCAGCCCCGTGTACACATTTGATCATGTGATCACTCATTGATTATTATCTGAGAATTAGAAAATTGTAAAAATAATAAATATTGCTTTTTACTTCGTTGTTGAGAATTCATACGATATCTATGACCTCAAACAATAGCAAAATAATGTATAGGTTTTTCTTATGTTACATACATTACAAGCACTAGTTCAGACCCAAGAGAGGGAGCGAAGCTGCCTTACCATCAGATGGCACAGAACAGAACAGAACGGGCACTAATAAATTTAGTGTTGTGTGCCCTTAAACCCTAATAACTAACTAACCAACAGATTGTCGAAAGTAATCATCATTTTGGTGTCGGTGCCAGGTATAGCAGGTTCGCTGCCTACTGCGCGCGCTTACTGTTATGGTAGTAGAATTTCGAGCTTTCTGGGGGGCTTGCTATACCCCCCTTACCCCCATAGTTTCACCAAAAACATTTTGTATCATCCTTGTGGACGGGCAGTTTCTAACATAAAAGAACCGCATGCCAATCGGACTTCGTGTTCGGTTTTTATCGTGAGCGTAACACGACATGCAGGCGAAGACGGACGGACAGAAAAAGAATAAAGGTATATACCAGGCCTCCTCATTTTACGTCACTCACAACTTGTATCTGAATTATTTCTCAAGTCGCCTGTGGCAGGACTTGTCCAGCACGGTCCTGTCCCTGTTGCGTGGCGTGGGTCCTTCACTTTTCCATAACAACGCAAAACAACGTAAGTACAGCTTTTACCAAATTGTTTAGGAGAGACAAATAACCATTTCCATTCTACAAAGAATGTCTTCATATACTATTTGTTTTGTTTTAGTCTCATTGTTATATGTTGCTTTTATACAAATTCGTAACAAAATTGTAATTTCTTTTGTTGTTCACGTGTATAATTGAAATGGTTATTTATTTGTCTCTTCTAAAAAATTTGGTAAAAGGCACTTACGTGGTTTTGCAGTTAGTCCAACGATATGTAACGTTAATCGTGAAGCACATGTCACCCACCCCAGCCCATCCTAGGGTATCATCTACAAGAGTGGAGTATATTTCGAAATAATGTAAGAAAGGGAGTAAAAACTATAACGCCTGGAAACAAAAAATGATTCCCAGGAAACAAAAGAGCATCGCCACAAAGACACCTCGTTCCAGCATCCGGGCACAATCACTCCTGTTCGCCCCGAGTTCCTGAGGGAGGGTTGAGTACACGGCGCGGTAGAATACACCGCCTTGGTGACACAAAGCAGTTCCAGCTCAGCTACCCAGTGTTCAATGCACACAGACTGGAAACACAAGATTCATTGTAAGTGTAACGTGTTTCCAGATTACCAGAGCAGAGATTCTTGATAAGATCTATCTTGTCTTGACCAACAAGATAACATGTTTACTTACTAGCAATTCAAGTTAAATTTAAAATATGTTACAAAAATGAAATTTAAAAGCAATTTAGTTATGAATACATATTATGAGTACTGTATCTTGGACACGAACTGCAATCTTGTCAAATCAATATGACGTACGACGTACGTACGGTATAAAATATAGTTCGTACGACAATTACGACTTTCGAGCTAGGCTTTTTGCCAATCCAGTAACTGGGCAAGGGCTATAGTCTATAGGTTTGGTTGGAATAGTTGGAATTATCGTTTTATAAAGTTGTTTATGTTTGTATACATGTATATTATTTGTACTTATGTGTATTTATGTGTATGAAATAAGTAAATAGTGAGTCGAGCTCTTCCTTTACAATAGCGATAGAAAACAAATTACTATACAGTGCTGTTCTTTTTTCCAGAAAACCTGCAATTCAGGGGAAGTATTTGTTTTTTTTATTGATAATCAAAGCGTAGGCGACGTGGCACCTGAGAGTTGGTGAGGGTTTTAAAAAATGAAACACTACCTGTACTTGTAAGAGAAGGAACATGGTCTATGTGTTGAAAACTATTTGTATTGTTTTAAATTGTGATGAATGTGTATTTTACATGTTTAGTTTTAGTTACCTGACACTTGTGGGTTGATACTAACCTGTTGTTAGAGATAAATAAATATAAATAGAGATAAATAAATATTATGTTTTGCAGATCATTAATTTGGGTATCTAATTTTTGAATCTGAGTAAATATTGTAATAAATTAATTTGATGAAAGAATTTAATTATTTTGATGAATTTTTTGAAGATAATTTGCAATTGTAGTGAAATTTTAAACAAACCAAACGAACTAAACCGAAGAGTATTAGGCCAATACAATTTCAATAAACTCCATTACCCAAATTACCCCAATTAGACCCATTGGATTTACGCAAATTAAGAACAGAAAATGTCAAAATGTTTGGTAATAATACTTATATAGTGACCTATAAGAGATAACTGTAGCCTAACTTTAACTGAGTACTTATTCAAAACCGATTATAGCTATGATAGACATAAATAAAATTTATGAAATTTGGAATGTAAGAGTGAATTTGTTCTTGTTGTAACTGCAGCATTTTGATTTCAGGAATTTCTATGACTTACAGTGACTTCATTCCAAAAGGTAATTTTGTCAAATCCTCCATCGTTTGAAATACTAGCAATTTCCTAACTCTGGAATCAAAAAGGAAATTATCACACGTTGCAATTACTCAATGAAATTCAAAGCGTACTGAAACCGTGAAGTCTGCTGAAGACAAGCTTTTCATTAAAATTACTATCCAATCACCCATTTTTATTTTCCAATCAATATTATCAATATTACAAAAATGTTAACTCAAATTAATTTCTTGGTCTGTTACAGACGATATACGAAACTAACGCGTACACTAAATATATTGTATGTATTTATTATCTAGTTAGTTAGTTAGTTAGTTAGTTAGTTAGTTAGTTAGTTAGTTAGTTAGTTAGTTAGTTAGTTAGTTAGTTAGTTAGTTAGTTAGTTAGTTAGTTAGTTTAGTTAGTTAGTTAGTTAGTTAGTTAGTTATGTTAGTTAGTTCATTAGTGTTGTTTTAGGGCACTCATGTATTTCTTGATAACTTGTGTATTCTAAGTTTGGTATATACTGCCGCAAATGTTGATGATTACTATTCATCAAAATGTTTAACAGGTTGACAACATTTATTTATCCATTATTAGTCAATAATTATATCGGTTTAAAACATTGTATTATTGGTGCGCAAACTCTTTGTCTTCGGACATTATTCATTATACCCAGTCCATTGGATTACACAGCTTTTTCGTCTCTAAGGTGACAAATTGTATATTATAACTGGACATTTGGTCTAGTATTTTTTGGTCTACAGTTCTTTCGTCTAGTGTGTATTGTGGTCTAAGAAAACTTTTGGTCTAATCTCCGAAATACAAAGGTATAAATTTTAATTTTAACATAAATGTATGATTTTAGAACAGGTAATGAAAATGAAAACTTTGCATGCGAATTAATGAAACTCATTTTAATTTATCTGTATGTATTATGTTTATGTAATATACCAATGCTAAAATGCTTACATAAAAACGTAATTTAAAAAAGGAAATAAAATAAAATATGTAGCGACAAGAAAGTATTTTTATTTTTAGCTTTCAGCAAAAAACATTTTTTTTACACAAAACATAACATTATTATGAAATCAATCAATCAATCTAAAAACCAATTTAGTACAAACATTTAATTTTCTTCCTCAGGCACTACATCCTCACTAAATATGACCCAATACATGTCGACAAAAATTACTTGGACGAAATGACGGTCCAGACAAAAATCACTTGGATGAAATGACGTTTTAGTCGAAATGTCGGATTAGACCAACAAAATTATACCAAGTTTCCTGGTACCGTATTATCACATCATTACGAGTAGCCTTTTAACACAGAGTTAAGTGTGATATCACGAAAAGTAATAAAATACATTAAATCTTCACGGTTAAAATTAATATAATCAAGAATAGATAAGTATTGATCAAAACCTATATAAAACACGACAGTAAAACACAATAGGGCCTTCCTACATTAAAAACAACTTTTATTTTTAAACAGATTATTAACATTTACTTATATCTTACATACTTAAACCATTACTTACATCAAAATGAATTAATTGTTGCCATTATATATATTTTGTAATTTCTCGTGGGAAACCTGTGCCTCTCTTGTATAACAAGGTATATTGGAGTTAGGACAAATGTGAAGGGATGCCCGAGGGCTGTTCAAGACGAATTAATCCCTTGAATTCACAATAGCAACTGAGGGAAACCTTAAGTCAGGATTGCCGACGAGATTTGAACTCGGGACCTCCCGAATCAGAGATCCGACTGTGGGATTCGATTCTGCCATGTAAACTGGTATCGTAATATCTCCTCTTTTACAACAAGGATATCTAAGTTTTTTTCCAAACAAACTTTGGGCAATGCTAAATGCGTCCCGAAATTCCTTTTTTATTTACTCGCTTAACATCCCTCCAAACGGCACATTTTGAAATTCGCATTTTCGATTTTTAGGACCAGTCGGAACAACCACTGAACCGATTACAAAACAAAATGTTTATTTGAAAATCGGATGAAAAACCGAAGTGCGAACCGGATTTAAAACCAATCCTATAGCTAAATAGACCATTAGGTGCTCAGGAAGCGACCCTCCCCCCCCCTCGAACTAATTTTCACTATAGCTGTTTTGTTCAGAAAAAAATCGCGATTAATAATCTTCCTGTTTGCCACTTGGCAGCTAGGGCGTTTGACCTCCAGGGGTGTCCAAAGTCGAAAGTTGCGAAACTTTGACCTGTTATAACGGTCAAAGTTTTTGATAAAATTACAAAATTCTTTTTAACTATCACTAAACACATTATTTTTTATTTTTAAAAACAAAAGCAATTTCGCTTTTCGTAAAGGGGTGCCCAAAATTAATTATAATCGATTTTACTGTTTTATACACTTTAACATTAAAGATTGGACATATAATCCGCATTAAAGCTTTATTTTATACATAAAATGAAAAAAACCACTGTATTTAAAAAATTAATTATGCAAAAACAATTCAAGGGCTGTCCAAAATGCTGGGTTTTATATTATTGCTAATAAACAACATTTTTTAAACCTGTAAACCTGTCTAAGAATACGTATTGTATGTGGGCCTAGCAAAGAATTATAAATTTTATCAAGGTTGTCCAAAATTTTGAATTCAAATTACAGCAATTTGAGAGAAATAACTTAATAAAAATAGGTCAAAATCAATGTATTAGTTGGCCCAGTCATCTCCGAATTCATATTTCAACCTAAACAATATAATGATGTGCTGTTTTAATACAGGATTGTCCAAATAGTGTGTTGTGTTCTTGTAAAGAATTGTTTGAATAAGGTCAAACTCGATCATAATATATACCGTCAGGTGCAAAAAAAGCGACCCTCCGGGACCACCCGAACTAATTTTCACTATAGCAGTTTTGTTCAGAAAAAAATCACGATTAATAATCCACCTATTTGCCATTTGGCAGCTGGGGCGTTTGACCTGCAGGGGTATTCAAAATCGCTTAATGTTGTTTTTAATATTGCCGTAGTTCTCTTTGCTCTTGTAAAATTTTCAAATATCTTTCAAAATACAATCACTAATATTATTCCCACATTTCTTCCCTGCCCCGAACCTGTATCTACAAAAATTTGTTTTCTCATACACACAGCCAAAAGTATAAAAGAATGGAATGTATTGAATCTCTATGTATGGAATCAATGTGTATGTACTTCTGACACTAATAATCATACTAATGGTCCTTCAGAAGTGCTTATACCGACTATATTGAATTACACATGTACATACATACAGATATGTACAGTTATCACGGACTCACTGTATAGTAATAATAATTATACACCCAATGTTCGTGATATTCAACTAATCTTTAATTTAGAACAGCTAATCTCTTTCTCATCTCATCAACATACATCAAAACATAATACACCCTACAGACTTGGCAGGATATTAGTATCACCCTTCACAGCTACTTGTGATGACCACAGATAACCCAAGGAGTTTGTGATGAAGGTGAAGCCATAAATACTGATTAGAGCTGCACGTAAGCCTAGCTATATGCTATTATCTTAATTTTTACTGTTTGTATTTTGTTGTACAAATTTGAAAGAAATAATTTTAGGTACAGAGAAAGTTTTTCCATTGGCCGAGTTGTGATACTAATCAGCTAATAGGGCTTATAGGCAGCATATACAGCAGTCATAACCAAGCTGTGTGCATTATCTGGAACAAAAATGACTAGGTAGAACTGTATTTGTATCTACAATTTGACACCGCTAGTGCGTTTTGTATATCTAAATTATGGCAATGAGGGGACTTCTTCTCGGTGATTAATCAAGATGTTCAATCTTGTTCGTTATTACGAGAATTGTATTGGCATTTCCTAATGACAATGATGCATATCAGCGACTATAAGTAAATCAAGGTGTCTAGTTGTCCACCCCTTGTCCCTCCGCGTCATCCCTTACGTCCCTCCCTTCGTCTCGATTAGCCAAAGTTGCATAAATATGAGACGTTAAGCAATATCCAAACAAACTATCTAGGGCAACGGTCGTCGCCCGGCAGTCAAGCGCATGCGACTGCTTAGGCGACACGAACTCCAGCCCTATATACAGCTACGAGAGTTGGGGGGTTTTCAGCTATCTGCACACGCCGCCCCGAAATAGTAACAATCTTGAAACTCGGTATATGACCTGGTATGTGGTCCATGACATACCAAAAAAAAAAAATCAACCCGATCCGACAACTCGTTCTGTGTTAAAAAAGGCTCTCAACATCGTCAAATTCCTTTCGGCTGGCTGGTGGGTGGGTGGGTGGCTGGCTGGCTAGGAGTTCTCCGCGGAGATTAATTTAGCCTACAGAGAAAACGGTAAATCTTAGAACTATGAAACTTGGACCACACTTAGATGTACTTCAGACGCAGTGACATTTGCTTTCAAAACCAAAATCGGGTAACAGGGACCGGAGAAAATCAAAATTTGGATGATAATCAAAATGCGTAATTACCAAGGCGTGGTAATTTGTACAAACTTGAAATTAAACATGCTATTAACCATTATAAATATCTTGCGTCCAAAACACAAGGGGCTAAATTTGGGGATGACCATGGGCCCAAAAATGACAAAAAACATATCTGAACTTTAAGAAATGAATCATTCAAAGAAAACGCTACAACTGAGATGTTTCAAACGTGGAATACATTTTAATATATCTCTCATTCTTTATCACTTTTGAATATGGAAGCAAAATTGGGTAACGGGTACCGGAGAAAATCAAAATTATCAAAAGTAGGCCTAGGTAATTACGTACTCTTATGAATAATACGCTATACTGAGAAAAGGGTTCATCTTAGAACTTTGAAACTTGGGCCACACTCAGATGTACCTCATATAACAAAAACCGGGCAATTGGGACCGGGGAAAATCAAAATCAAAATCAAAACGCGTGATTACTCAGGCGTAGTAATTTGTACAAGCTTGAAATTAAACATGCTCTTAACCATTATAAATATCTTGCGCTTATGCTAGTGCGTTGGTCTTGTTGTTAGCGTATCTGCTTCCAATGCAGAAGGGCCAGGGTTCGATTCCCGCTAAAGTCAGAAGTTTTTTAACTTCTGATTTGGACTTAAGTCTATCAGTTCTTGTCTTAGGAGTTTGTAAACGGTGACTTTGGAGCCGTCCTAGCAAAATTAAAACGCGTAATTACTCAGGCGTAGTAATTTGTACAAGCTTGAAATTAAACATGCTCTTAACCATTATAAATATCTAGTGCTTATGCTAGTGCGTTGGTCTTGTTGTAAGCGTATCTGCTTCCAATGCAGAAGGGCCAGGGTTCGATTCCCGCTAAAGCCAGAAGTTTTTTAACTTCTGATTTGGACTGAAGTCTATCAGTTCTTGTCTTAGGAGTTTGTAAACGGTGACTTTGGAGCCGTCCTAGCAACGAAGCACATAATAAATTTCAGAGTTGTTCTGATTCGGCCTTGTTGATTCTGGCGTTGATCCGCGGGTGTTCGCACTGTCCATACCACTCATTGATATATTTCCTATTAAAATATCGATCTTTGGTTGGTTATCGCTCACTCGTCGATTGCGTCGGGGCCTGCAGGGTTGGCTTGGTCGCTTTGATTTAAAGTCCCCCACTGAAAATCAGTTATATAACTGAGTGGGTAGACTCTAAATAAAAATTATTTATTTATTTATTTATTATTTATTTATTTATTTAAGGGGTATCTTTGGGGGGACCAAAGGCCCAAAAATGTAAAAAAACAACTTTGAACTCAACAAATTTAATCATTTACACCTTGATAGCGAACGAACAACAAAAAGATGTAATATCCAACCAAATACAAAAATTTGTAAAAAAAAAAAACGGCAGCCCAGCTCTCCTTCAAAAGTCTTCGGCTGTGAATGCTGTGAGATATAGAAGTTGAGCCAAGCTTTTTATTCTTTCTCCCTAGTTTCGCTTTGAAAATAAGTAAGATCATTTCGCCTGTTGACGAGCGCCAAGCCAACGATTTTTGTGGTAAAAAGTTAAATTTTTAAACTCGAAATCATTAAAAAAAAATGGCTTGGCCATTGAATTTGGTTCATGGCCAAGAATTTTTTTTATGATTTCGAGTTTAAAAATTTTACTTTTTTACCACAAAAATCGTTGGCTTGGCGCTCGTCAACAGGCGAAATGATCTTACTTATTTTCAAAGCGAAACTAGGGAGAAAGAATAAAAAGCTTGGCTCAACTTCTATATCTCACAGCATTCACAGCCGAAGACTTTTGAAGGAGAGCTTGGCTGCCGTTTTTTTTTTTTAAATTTTTGTATTTGGTTGGATATTGATACACCCATCCCTTGATTTACTTCTGTTCGAGGGTGTACGTGATCAAGAGGATAAGAACGAGCTACTTAGGCCTACTTTTAATATAAACCATTGCAAACTCTCCGAATATGGTTCTTTCTGCCGTATAGTAGGCCTACAGACTTTCTGCATCCCATCTATTTTGACTAGTTTCCCTGTGCCTACTATAAACAGGGTTGAATGTGAAATAAATGTATACAATTCTAAAACAATTTATGCGTCCCTATTTAGCTTTAAAAGTATACTCAAATGTACATCTGGAAAGAAAGCCACAAGCTGCATATTCTTACTGGAGATTTTGGACAACCTTGTGAATAATAACAGAAAATAGTAAAATACACAATGAAATGATAGAAAAACATTTTCACCGTGCAACGGCGTGCATGCGGTTTGGAGTTCAAACATTTAAATAAGTATGAATAATTATTGTTGATCAACTTGCAACACACGAAATATTCAATCATTTAGTATTGTAACTTCCTACACGATACTCCTAGAATATAGACGTCCCAGTTACCAAATGACAAATATGCATTCGTGGAAAAAGCATATAGTTTCAGCTATAAGAGCATAGCCCTTTTTTTAGTTCGAGGGGATGATTTACATACAGATGTAAGAAGGCTGCTACATGTTGCATAACATCATATATATTTTTGGACAACCCTGTCTATACCATAAACAAATCCGTAATTGTTGTTTTAGGGTTGTACATCGTGCACAATGTTAGGTTGTGCAAACAAATTATGAAATGCAGATAAACTTTACCTAGGAAAAATATATGAACATATGTTTGCATATGAGACATTGGACACCCCTATCGTCTAAACGCCCCAGATGTTAACTGACAAACATGCATGCATGAGAAGAAGATAGTTTCAGCTGTGAGAAAATACACACTGTTATAAGTTCGAGGGGGTTATATACGTACAGATGAAAGAATGGCCGCCACAAGTTTCATACTATTTTGTGACTCTTTGGACAACCCTGTATATACATATAGCAAATCAGTAGATGTATTATGGTTTGACATCATATATGATGTTATATCTTGCAACAAATTATAAAATGAAGATTAATTTGCATTAAAAAAAATATAAACATATATTTGCATATGTGACTTTGGACACCCCTACCGTCTAAACGCCCCAGCTGCCAATTGGCAAACAGGCAGAAATGGAAAGAACGATTAATTTCCTTTAAGAAAACATATGGTAGCATTAGTTCGAGGGGGGGGGAGGGGGGGTTAAGAGCCACCTAACGGTCTAAAACCAACAAACAAAAAAATTGTTTTTTGGCAAATTAAATATTTTTTTGGGTGCGATGTGGAGCGAAATAATTAAAAAGTAATACCGGGCCACACTTTATTACCCCGAAGTTTGCTAAAAACAAAATCGTAAATATCCTTGGTCTACAAAGGGAGATATTATACTATACCAGTTTACATTTTATAAGCATACATGTTACATGCAACGGTCGGGAACAAAAATCAATAATAAGAATTAAGATCAAATTTTAAAACAAAACTGAATAGATTTGTTGACACAAGGTAGAATACTGTTGTTCGACCCCGGGTTTACCCGAACAGTGAACAACCTTCATTGGAGCAATATTTTCGTTGTTGGTTTCAAATTATTTTGAAAACATTTGGTGAATCGAAAAACTACACGTCCCCATATTTAATAATTATCAATAAAATATAGAGTACGTTTCAAAGTAGGGCAGTAGATAGAATAGCACTCTACCTAAAAGCTTTGCGTCATTTCTAAAAAAGCCTCGCCGGTTGTGTGAGCGAAGCCCTCGATGCAAATGAGTCCTCGTGTTCTTCCGCTCCGGTAAGCCACCACAATAGCAGGTGGGGGCGGTTGTTTGTTGACATTACGCGACCGGCCGGGGTGTAATGTGATGCGTCGCACGGAGTCACCCAAGCGCGTTGCGGCTTTCAGGTTCAACACTCAGTTCTTTTTAATTGGCACAGATGAGAAATCTTCGTACTCGGCAAGTTTCAGAGCTGAGCTACAGCCCCGACGTTATTTCACTTGGGGTTCTGCTTCAATCGTAAATACTCCAACCTTCAGGCTCAGTCACAGTACCATAGTCAACATATAATCAGTTTTCAATAAATCGTGTTTTGTCTTGCATAACACCAGTCTACACACTTTTAGACTGAAAACCAGGTCTCTTAAGGCTGTTCGACCGCGTTTTTCTATTTTCCAAAATATGCTACCATGTCAAAATATAGTGAATGGCTTTGAAACCTGGCTATTTTAGAAAATCAAAACTATTTTTTTCAAATATTTCTGATCCGGTACACGGCCAATATCGCCACCTCAAAATAATTTCAAACATCAATTCACCAGGGCACACCATTCAACGTAAGGTGTTGTGCTTTTGTGACATTCTTTTTTAACTGGTTTTCTATAGGCTGACTGCATGAGAGAGAGAACCAGTTGAAAATGAATGTCACAAAAGCTCAACACCCTACGTCGAATTGCCATGCCATGGCGAATTGGAGTTTGAAATTATTTTGAGGTGGCGATATGAAAAAAATAGTTTTGATTTTCTAAAATAGCCAGGTTTCAAAGCCATTAACTATATTTTGACTTGGTAGCATATTTTGGAAAATATTCACATACAAGAATACACACACAATCTCATGCACGTCACACATGCTTACAAACACAAGCAAGCATGCACACATATCCAAACTAAACACGTAATTCCTACTACTCGTTTCTATGGTACTATTGTCTCACTATTGAATTGAGGCAATACAAATGGCGATGTTCACATTGCGACATTAATATCAAAATTCAAGAATGAATATTATTATGTATACATGTGTTTGCATTGTATGTGTATGTTTTATTGCAATAAAAAAATCCGACATATTAAATTGTACACTGACGTGGTGACGGCTCGTCAAATATTATGTGGGGGGGTGTCATGTACCAGGAATGGTCATCATTGTTGGTTGAATAGAAGAGTCCAAACATAAATCATGAAATTCACATTTTATTTTACTTTTGGAGAAACATTGTCACACGCACTCATAATAGTTTCATCCTCTTTACGCAGAGGCGGATTAACGGCCACGTGTTTGATTTTTCTGTTTGCAACCTAGACCCAAGTGAAACGAACGCTGCCGTAGTTTTTCTTATTACAGATGCTGAGATATCAGCAGCTCCCGGCTTGCCTCGAACGCTGGCGCGGTAGGGGAAGGAGGGGAGTGATCGCAGCATAGGCGGACAGGTGCTGATGAACTGGCAGCATCTCAAAGCTGGAGCACGATGTACGCATTTGCAAATGACGCGCACCGCTACCGCTGAACGGAATTAGCGGAAAATCACACCGACGAACTTATAGCGAAATTGAATTTGTGAAAACTAGAAAAAAAATCTTAATTTATTTAAAATTACTACATAGTTTTATTTATTTATTTATTTATTATTTTAACGTCTATCCTATTCAGTTATAAAAACTGATTTACAAAGGAGGACAACTAAATAAATCTAATTACATAGATGCAGAAACTACAATAAACTACATTTAAGTACATATTTGAAATATTAACATTACAATAACAATGCATTTAAACAACAATTTTGCTACAAATGAAAATGATATAAAATGTATTTAATTAATGAATCAAATATAAAAAGGGGTGGGGAATGAAAAGAAAAGAAAAAAAGGTAAAGAAAGAAAAAATAGAAAAGAAAAAAGGAAAAAAGAAAAAAAATAGAAAGAGAAAAAAAAATTAAAATAGAAAAACGAAAATAAAAAAAATAAAAAAACTGATTTATTAGACGATCCCACTCAAACGATTTTGTTTACCAAAAATCAGGAACAGCAAATCAGGGAATATAATCAAAAAAATTTTGCGGAAGAAACCACCGAACGAGAATCTTTATTCTTGTGTTCAATCTTCATTTTTGTGTTCAAATCTTGATAACAGTTTAGTCCAAAAAAATCTTGACTCTAATATATAATTATATCAGATATATAAGTTATTTAATTTACTTATTTCCTAGGGGTACCTGGCGACTCGTAGCTTCGCAGCTCATAACTGGAGCCGCTACTGCGTAGTGCGCATGTACGCATGTAGTGTGGCTCGTTGGTCTTGTGTGTGGCTCGTTGGTCTTGTGGATAGCGTAACTGCTTCCAATGCAGAAGGTCCAGGGTTCGATTCCCACCAAAGTCAGAAGTTTTTAATCTTCTGGTTTGGACCTAAGTCAATCAGTTCTTGTTTTAGGAGTTTGTAAACGGTGACTTTGGAGCCGTCCTAGCAACGAAGCACATAATAAATTCAGAGTTGTTCTGAATCGACCTTGTTGATTCTGGCGTTGATTTGCGGGTGTTCGCACTGTCCATACCACTGATTGCTTTATTTCCTATTAAAAATATCGATCTTTGATTGGTTATCGCTCACTCGTCGATTGCGTCGGGGCCTACAGGGTTGGCTTGTACGCTTTGATTTACTGTCTCCCACTGAAAATCCGTTATATAACTGAGTGGGTAGACTCTAAATACAATTTATTTATTTATTCATTTACTAACTTTAAACATCAAGAATAGAATCAAACTAAGGAATGAACTATATCTATATTCGTCCGTGATATTGTGAGGGATCGAGTCTCTGAGTTGTATTCGTGCTGGTGCTAGACGTGTTGATAACGTTAACATCAGCCGATATAATAGCGAGCGAGCCATGTATCACTCGTGCACTGCCTGGGGCCTCGTCTCGTTCAGGCGTCGCGGCGCTTTCTTTAATCATCTTGTTAATTAGAGACGCCCGCCTCTTACGAGCACGACGTTTCAACGCGAAACGAAGATACGCTCGCTGACTGTGTTGTATTGAGACTCGACTCAACCGAGGAGGTAGACTGCAATTACCAACAGAATCTGTTTGCTGCTCATGTCCTGTAGAACCAATCAGCAATCACATCTAAGAAAGCGTTTACAATTGAGTGTATGTTTATTCCTCTGGTTTCTGCAATCCTTCTATGGTTTCGACGATGGCCTTATTAGACAATATCATAAAAAAATAATTTCTTCATGCTATTACTTAAATTTGTTTTTATGTATTTAGATGTCGTTGGAGGAATAAATATTTCATTGGTTAAATTCTAGTGTTATTTGCCAAATCTTCAGACATTGTTTTACCTTTTCTTTTTGACAGAGAAATATTTTTTTACGAATCATGAACACACACCACCACATTTAGGTAATGTGTAAATTAAATATGAATATTTTGGTTGAAATAAATTCTGTAACTTACACATTTTAGAAGAGCTAAAATGAAACAAGTTGGGTCATAAGTACACATGTGATGTGAACAAATAAAAGTATAGTTAACCCATTGTTGTCATAGTGTTACCTGAAATGAGACATAAATCAATGACAAAACAAGAAACCAAGTATTAACATTACGAACCGAAGTTAAAAAGACGTGATAGCGGGACGGGAGCCACATGGTGCCCCGAGTACTAGTAAATCAGCAGTGATACCAAGCAAAGCCGACTTGGGGTGTGTGTTTGTATATATCCAACCCCAGGATGGGGTAGAGATAAATGTATGCGATAGCGGGTATACTATCTTCTCTACACAATGAGACCGGCTATCAAAATGCGCCCTCAGAAGCTGCACTCATTTCGGTTCACCATGCAGAAACCCCGTGACAGATCGAACGGCGAGATTCTATCAAGCAAAGCAATTGTCCGTGGAGACGATCGCATCAGCAACTACCGCACCTGAAAACATTGTCTGGAGGAAAACCATTGTCTCAGCGACGGGAGCGAGCTAGTGTAAGACGGAGAACTGAGCTGCACACTGGTCTTGTGTGACGATAATGAAGTAAGATTATTTAAATTAAACTTTAAAGAACAGGTTTGTAATAGTTTAAATTAACTTATCACTCACTGTACTTGGGTGTAAATAATAATTGAATAATCATCAACGATTGCAATATTGTATTCTTCTGGGTGAAAATAATACGTACAATATTTGTCAAAAAAAGAAATAATATCAAAACATTGCAAATAAGTTTGATTTCTCCCGGATTGTCTGTTATTAATTTTTGGAAAACCTCGTTGTCGTTTATGTGGGATTTGTAAAATGCAAACAAACAGACAAAAAAACAAACAAACAAAAACACATGAGCTAATTTTTTTGCTGGTTAGTGAAATTGAAGTCTTCGCTTTGCTCATCCAATTACTCTTATTCTATTTTGACAAAAATAATTTGCAGTAGAAGTAGAACTTAAAAAAGTAATGATATCCCACGCATACAAAAACTTGTAAAAATACAGCCAAACCTTACACACTCAAAAGTAATAAGATCTAAAAAAAAAAGGGCCAAGCTCATCTTCCCTAGCTTCCACATTTGCGCATCCCGTAACAACATCCTTGAATAGCTTGACAAAATAGAATTTGCATGAACTATAATGTTTAAATTAATTGACAAAATAGTATTCGGATGAACTATTACGTTTAAACTAGGCCGCTTCGCGAACGTTTTTTTTAGTCACGTTGATGGATGAGCTTTTTTGTGAGTTCTTAGTTTGCGTGGGATCTTTTTACTTTTGCAAGTGCTTTTTGAATGCATTGTAGGTGATTATTGTCAAGTTTCTATTGGTAATTGTTAATTGTTATTGTAAACCTAAAAAAACTCATATTAAAACCATAATTCTATGGATTCTGGCTAACTTTTTCAACTTTTTCTTTCAAAAATCAATACATCACCATAACCTTAATGTCCATGTGAAATATGAACGTTTTAGCCCCACTTGTTTGGTCCGAATCGGCCCAAATGTCACTAAACTAGGAAAACGCTTCAGTCCCGCCGCGTTGTTGGATGAGCGTAATTGGTGCATTGAGCTGCCATGTGTTATGCGGATTTCTGTTCTCTGAAAAAATTATTACTTCCTCGAAGATTTTTAAAATTAAATTAAATTAAATTAAATTAAAAATTAACTTTTTTTATTTTTTATTAATCGTTAATTTAAAAATAGAAAAAAAGAGTAAAATTGCGATTTTCATAAGAAATAATTATTCGATTGCGCTCAAATTTTACACGAATATATTAATTCATAAAATAAAGATTCTGTTAAAAAATCATTACATTAGGATAAAGCATGTAGGTGTTATAATCAAGAATTTTTTTTTAAATCGAAAAAATCGTAAAATTGCGATTTTCATGAGAAATAATTTTCCGATTGCGCTCAAAAACGTGGCAGTTCTAAGTTCAGAGATTTCGAAGGCCTCCATAAAATTTCATCGCAATCGGAGTATCGGTTTAGCCGGAATCGTGCTAACAAACAGACAAAAATACAAAAAGAAAAAAAAGAAAAAAAAACATTCCGGATTTTTTTCTCCAGTGTAGTGAATGGAATCTTCGCTTCGCTCGCTACGCTCAACCAAATATCGCACTAAAAATCGAAAAAAAATCGTGAAAGTACGTACGATAATCATGAGAAATATTTCTTCGATTGTTGGATGAGCGAAGCGAAGACTTCAATTTCACTGACCCCCAAAAAATTTAGCTCGGGTGTTTTTTTTTTTTTTTTTTTTTTCTGTCTGTTTGTTAACTCTCTACCAGGCAAACGGCATATCCGATCTTGATAAAAATTGTAGGGGACCTTCGAAATCTCTGAACTTAGAGGTGTATTGTTTTTGGGTACAATCGAAGAAATATTTCTCATGAATATCGAACTTTTACGATTTTTTTCGATTTTTAGTGCGATATTTTCGTGACATTTGGGCCGATTCTGACCAAACGGGTGGGGCTACAACGTTCATATTATACATGGACATTAAGGTTATGGTGATGTAGTACCTTTTGAAAAAAATGAAAAAGTTAGCCGGAATTCATAGAAATAAAGCTATTAATATAAGTTTTTTTGATTTTTATGCGATATTTTCGTGCCATTTGGGCCAATTCTGACCAAACGGGTGGGGCTTCAACGTTCATATTATACATGGACATTAAGGTTATTGTGATAAAGTACCTTTTGAAAGAAAAAGTGACAAAGTTACCCAGAATCCATAGAAATAAAGCTTTTAATATAAGTTTTTAACGGTAAATAATAAAAAAATTGACAAGTAACAATAGAAACTTGACAACAATCACCTACAATGCGTGGGCAACAAAACAAAGCATCCAACAAAGCACTTGCAAAAGTAAAGATATCCCACGCAGTCTAAAAACTTTATTAAAAGCTCATCCATCAACGCGGCGGGACTTTAGCGTTTTCCTAGTACTTAAAAACGTGGCAAGGCTAAGTCCAGAGATTTTGAAGGTCCCCTCAAATTGCCATCAAGATCGCTTATGCCGTTTGCCCGGTAGAGAGCAAACAAACAGACAAAAAAACAAAAACAAAAACAATGAACAAACAAAAAAAACACCCGAGCTAAATTTTTTGGGGGTCAGTAAAATTGAAGTCTTCGCTTCGCTCATCCCAAAAAAAATTGAGATTTAAACAAATAAGTTTTACCTAGAATTTGGATTTGAAAAATGTATATTTAGGTGTCTTAATATACCTGATAGCTTTGAATTGGCCAATAATCAATATCATTTCATAACGGAGGTTATGTTTTGTTTTGTTTTGTTTATAATGCTGTTATGACTTGACGTGTTTCAAATATTTGTAAAAAATAAAATAAACCAATAAATGAATATTCATAATTCCTCCCTATAGACTATCATAAGCTAGAGGGGCGCATTATGGCCGTACAGTTGACTTATACCAACTAAACTAAAAACGCTATCGTTTATACTTTATACATTAATGACCTCAAATATGCAAATGTTCCCGGGTACTCAACACATAGCTGGCTCACTCGTCTAACAACGACTTTGGCGTTTTTCTATTAAAAGCGTACAATATTTTATCACAACTGTTATAAGAATTAGAAAGTCATCTAAATGTTTTTAATTTTTATGGTAGCATCCATTTCCATAGCCTATGATCATTACTAGGAAAACGCTTAAGTCCCGCCGCGTTGATGGATGAGCTTTTTTGTAACTTTTCATTTTGCGTAGGACCACTTTTCCTTTGCAAGTGCTTTTTGAATGCATTGCAGGTGATTGTTGTCAAGTTTTGATTGTTACTTGTTATTATAAACCTCAAAAAACTCATATTAAAAGTTTAAAACCCTTATTCTATGGATTCTGGCTAACTTTTTCAACTTTTTCTTTCAAAAATCAATAATCACCATCACCTCAATGTCCATGTGAATTATGAACGTTTTAGCCCCACTCGTTTGGAATCGGAATCGGCCCAAATGTCACGAAAATATAGCACTAAAAATCGAAAAAAAAATCGTAAAAGTACGATATTCATGAGAAATATTTCTTCGATTGTACTTAAAAACGTGGCAAGTCTAAGTCCAGAGATTTTGAAGGTCCCCTCAAATTGCTATCAAGATCGCTCATGCCGTTTGCCCGGTAGAGAGCGAACAAACAGACAAAACAAAAACACCCGAGCTAAATTTTTTGGAGTCAGTAAAATTAAAGTCTTCGCTTCGCTCATCCAAAAAAAATGAGATTTAAACAAATAAGTTTTACCTAGAATGTGGATTTGAAAAATGTATATTCAGGTGTCTTAATATACCTGATAGCTTTAAAATGGCCAATAATCATTTCATAACGGAGGTTATGTTTTGTTTTGTTTGTAACGCTGTAATGACTTGACGTGTTTCAAATATTTGTAAAAAATAAAATAAATAAATCAATAAATGAATGTACATATTTCCTCCCTATAGAGACTATCATAAGCTAGAGGGGCGCATTATGGCCGTACAGTTGACTTATACCAACTAAACTAAAAACGCTATCGTTTATACTTTATACATTAATGACCTCAAATATGCAAATGTTCCCGGGTACTCAACACATAGCTCGCTCACTCGTCTAACAACGACTTTGGCGTTTTTCTATTAAAAGCGTACAATTATTTTATCACAACTGTTATATGAATTAGAAAATCATCTTAATGTTTTCAATTTTTATGGTAGCATCCATTTCCATAGCTTATGGTCATTATTATGAGTGTTGACACATCGGTTACTTTTAAAATCTTGAATAATGATAACTAGGAAACGCTCAGTTGGACGCGTTGATAAGCGAGCACGTGCTATAGCTAGACCCACATTGCACATTTTTTTAAATTTTTAAATTTGCGACGTTCACTGTCCACGGGGCCATGTTTCCAATATTATTTATTATTGCCAAGGTATTTGGGTAAACCCGTGGGTAAACCTTTACTTTGTGGATAAAATCCACCGCCATCTAGAGGACCTTGACATCATTTCCTTGGGAAAACTATTTTAACTCTTTGGTTACAAATAATATAATACACTAGTTCCTCGATAGTATTTTGATTACTTCTAAGTGGCAGTGCATTGTGGCAAGAAACCTCGTGCGACTTTTCGTTGCCATGGTAACGTTACTTTTGTTAAAATGTAATTTCCATCTACACTACTCATCGGATCAAAATAAAATTAACATATTCGTGACCGGACGGACATTCTAAATGATTTGGCCACCTCAGATTTTGTCGCCGTTTCGTTTGAAAAAAAAACTTTCGATTAACTTTAATGTAACTTTTTTAACTTTTTGAACGATTTTGCCACAATAGCATTCAATCCAGATCGAAGCTTGCGGATGGTTCAAATTTCAACTCGATCCGAGCCTCCGTTTAAACTTTATGGCGAGACATACAAACAAAAAAAACAAAAAAACAGTGACTATTTTTTCCGGCAGAGTCCAATGGAAATGCTCGCTTCGCTCCCTTAATTTTTTTGGCTAAAGGAGTGCTCGGCCGACGTGCTTTTTCTTTCCGGGTTGTTAGTTCATGGAACGACCTGCCGCCCGCCCTCAAAGACTGCCCAGTGAGACATTTCCCTTCCCTGTGCAGGGAGCACTTATGGGAGAACCAACTACATGTGCCAAATTAGTTAGTTTCGCGTGCTTCAGCAAAGCTCTTCGCGGCACGAGATTTCCACAGTTGTTGAGTGTTTTAGCAAGATATTTACTAAAGCGTCGACGCCGTTTCTTGTTGTAAAATGTAACAAACAAGAAAAAACAATAAATAAATAAATAAATTGTTTAGTGCAATTCGAAGTTTATACTGTCATTAAATATAAAGGAAACGCTCAGTTGGACGCGTTGATAAGCGAGCACGTGCTATAGCTTTACAACCACATTGCACATTTTTTTAAATTTTAAAATTTGCGACGTTCGCTGTCCACAGGGCCATGTTTCCAATATTATTTATTATTGCCAAGGTATTTGGGTAAACCCGTGGGTAAACCTTTACTTTGTGGATAAAATCCACCGCCATCTAGATTCTAGAGGACCTCGACTCATTAGGAAAACTATTAAACTCTTTGGTGACAAATAATAGACTGCTTCCTCGAAAGTATTTTGATTACTTCTAGGTGGCAGTGCATTAGAAACTTCGCGCGTCTTTTCGTTGCCATGGCAACTTACTTTTGTTACAATGTAATTTCCATCTTCACTACTTATCGGATCAAAATAAAATTAACATATTCGTGACCGGACGGACATTCTAAATGATTTGGCCATCTCAGATTTTGTCGCCGTTTAGTTTGAAAAAAAAACTTTCGATTAACTTTAATGTAACTTTTTAACTTTTTGAACGATTTTGCCACAAAACTAATGGCATTCAATCGAGAACGAAGCTTGCGGATGGTCAAAATTTCAACTCGATCCGAGCCTCCGTTCGAACGTTAGGGCGAGACATACAAAAAAAAAAAAAAACAGTGACTAATTTTTCCGGCAGAGTCAAATGAAAACGCTCGCTTCGCTCGCTTAAATATATTTATTTCACTGTACTCAGTATTTTGATTCTACTTGTTTCAATAATGTGGTATATAATTTATTGTGCTTTACTATTTTCTAACTAACTGCATTTGATTCTGAATATCGGATTTGCTCCCAGCGCGGTAAATGCAACGGGTATTGCTGGCGTAATTGCTTGGACGGTTAATAAATTCACCTTTTGTTATTGTCCGGTAATGTTAGCCGGAAGTATAGCTGCCAGTGTCCCCAACCACCCACACGCGTCTCGTCCGTTCAGGCTGTACACTCCGATGTAATTTATCGCAACTATTTCAAATTAAAGTTTATAGTAATTGTGACAAGGGAGGGAAAAGTGAAACTCGATTCCAAAACAAAACGTGTTATATTTCTACCACAGGAATATTATCGTAATCAAATGGTTGTCAAACGCTAATGTTCGGCCTAGAAGTTGTAAATGTGTAGTTGTTAAAATATCTAGTGTCCGTGTACAAATGAGCAACCTTTGCTGTAACATCAAACGTATGAATGATTTTAATAACTAGGAAAACGCTAAAGTCCCGCCGCGTTGATGGATAAGCTTTTTAAAGTTTTTAGTTTGCGTGGGATATCTTTACTTTTGCAAGTGCTTTGTTTTGTTGCCAAGCATTGTAGGTGATTGTTGTCAAGTTTCTATTGTTTCTTGTCAATTGGTATTATTTACCGTAAAAACTTATATTACTAGGAAAACGCTTAAGTCCCGCCGCGTTGTTGGATGAGCGTAATTGGTGAATTGAGCTGCCATGTGTTTTGCGGATTTTCTGTTTTTCTGTGAAAAAATCAGAACTTTGTTGATTTTTTTTTTAAATTAAATCAAATTAAATAAAAAATTAACTTTTTTTTTAAATTAATCAAAATTTTAAAAAAGGAAAAAATCGTAATATTGAAATTTTCATAAGAAATAATTATTCGATTACGCACAAATTTTACACGAATATATTAGTTCTTAAAATTAAGGTTCTGTGAAAAAATCATTACAATCGGATAAAGCATGTAGGTGTTATAAGTCGAAGAAATTTTTTAAAAATCGAAAAAAAATCGTAAAATTGCGATTTTCATAAGAAATAATTTTTCGATTGCGCTCAAAAACGTGGCAGTTCTTAGTTCAGAGATTTCGAAGGCCTCCATAAAATTTCATCGCAATCGGAGTATCGGTTTAGCCGGAATCGTGTTAACAGACAGACAAAAATACAGAAAGAAAGAAAGAAGAAAAAAAAAAAAAAAAAACATTCCGGATTTTTTTTCCCAGTGTAGTGAAAGGAATCTTCGCTTCGCTCGCTACGCTCGCTACGCTCATCCAAAAAGCTTTATTTCTATGGATTCTGGCTAACTTTTTCAACTTTTTCAACTTTTTCTTTCAAAAGGTACTACATCACTATAACCTTAATGTCCATGTATAAGATGAACGTCGTAGCCCCACCCGTTTGGTCAGAATTGGCCCAAATGGCACAAAAATATCGCACAAAAAATCGAAAAAAATCGTAAAAGTACGATATTCATGAGAAATATTTCTTCGATTGTACCCAAAAACGTAGCAAGTCTAAGTTCAGAGATTTCGAAGGTCTTGTCAAATTTTCATCAAGATCGCATATGCCGTTTGCCCGGTAGAAAGCGAACAGACAGAAAAAAAACAAACAAAAAAACACCCGAGCTAAATTTTTTGGGGGTCAGTGAAATTGAAGTCTTCGCTTCACTCGCTTCGCTCGCTACGCTCATCCAACTAGGCCGCTTCGCGAACACTTTTTCTAGTCGCGTTGATGGATGAGCTTTTTTGCAAGTTTTTAGTTTGCATGGGAACTATTTACTTTTGCAAGTGATTTTTGAACGCATTGCAGGTGATCGTTGTCAAATTTCTATTGTTACATGTCAATTGTTATTATATACCTAAAAAAACTTATACTAAAAACTTTATTTCTATGGATTCTGGATAACTTTTCCTTCCAACTTTTTCTTTCAAAAGGTAGACCTACTACATCACCATAACCTTAATGTCCATGTATAATATGAACGTTGTAGCCCCACCCGTTTGGTTAGAATCGGCCCAAATATAACGAAAATATCGAATAAAAAATCGAAAAAATCGGAGAAGTAGGCTACGGTATTCATGAAAAATATTTATTCGATTGTACTCAAAAACGTGGCAAGTATAAGTTCAGAGATTTCGATTGTCCCATCCAATTTTCATCAAGATCGCATATGCCGTATGCCGGGTAGAGAGCAAACAAACAAGACAAAAAACAAACTAACAAACAAAAAACAACAAAAACAAAAACAAAAAAAACGGAGCAAATTTTTTTGAAATTGAAGTCTTCGCTTCGCTTATCCAGTTACTTATTCTTAAGGGGGTATATTCATACCATCTCAACCAAAAAACTATATTTCATAGAGGATAATTTAATTGTGATTTAAAAGTGTAAATGACAAAATTTAAGGCTATTTATTTTTGCACGATGCTGGCGGGGAGACCTATGCTTTTTATGCGTTACTCTATTTATTTTTGCACGATGCTGGCGGGGAGACCTATGCTTTTTATGCGTTACTTGTCATTTAATTACATTGTTATCATATTCCACGTGAACGTTGATAAAGAATCAATATGGGAGATCTAGTACGCGCATTCCTCAATTAGTTCATCGAATTCGAACACAAAAAGAGTGAAATATCCGTAACGGTAATTTACTCAATTTTTATGAACTTCGGGAATTTATTCCACTTGTAGCCTTTTATTTTAAAACAAGAAGTTTACATGTTGAATCTCAACGTTTATAATATCAATGTGAAGGCGCATAGCTAATTTGTTTAATCGAAAGATGAGCAGGAATTTTCCATTTTTTCCATGGACTTATGGCTCTTAATGATTTTTAAGGCTATTTCTTTGCAACAAAGTGTCGATGTCGATATTACTGCTTTTTATATTAACTTTCTTGCAAAACTTGGAAATGATTACTAACCGTTCAGCTGTAATCATAGATACCTGAGCGCGTGTATTTTAGTCAATCGTTATTGTTTCAGTTGCATAACAGTCGTTTGCGAACTGTTGTTAGTTTCTACTTTAGTTTACTAAATACCACGTTCTGAAGGCAAAAATAATTTGTTTGTGTTGTTTTAAGGTAGTTTTAAGTTTATTTTTTGTTTTAAATATTAAAAACAAATTTATTTAATCATTTAAAAAAAAAGGTAAAATAGAGTGTATAACGTCAAACAGAGGAATTGCAAATTATCTTATGATTGATTGATTGGATATTGCTTAACGTCTCATATTTATGCAACTTGGCTAATCGAGACGATCTAATTATAATAGGAATATCAATGGATATAATACTAATCGTATTTCATATTATGTTAATAAATTTAATTAAATAGAAGAGAAGTTTTAATTTTAGAAGAAGTGTTCACCAATCTTTCTTTTATGAAAAATCAAGAGCGTACAGTACATTTCATCGCACGATCTATTGCAGAAACAACCATGTTTACAGTATGTAAATGACGTTACAGTACAGGCTGCTACAGTACAGTTATGCACAGAAAGCAATGAATTGTATTTGTAGTTAAGCTGATTTGGAAATGAAATATAAAATAATTTAATTGGATGAGCGAAGCGAAGACTTCAATTTCACAGACCCCACAAACAATTTAGATCGGGTGTTTTTTTTTTCTGTCTGTTTGTTCGCTCTCTACCGGGCAAACGGCATATGCGATCTGGATGAAACTTTGACAGGACCTTCGAAATCTCTGAACTGAGACTTGCCACGTTTTTGGGTACAATCGAAGAAATATTTCTCATGAATAAAGTACTTTTACGATTTTATCCGATGTTTTGTGCGATATTTTCGTGCTATTTGGGCCAATTCTGACCAAACGGGTGGGGCTACAACGTTCATATTATACATGGACATTAAGGTTATGGTGATGTAGTACATTTTGAAAGAAAAAGTTGAAAAAGTTAGCCAGAATCTATAGAAATAAAGCTTTCAATATAAGTTTTTTGTTTTTTGTACGATATTTTCGTGCCATTTAGGCCAATTCTGACCAAACGGGTGGGGCTACAACGTTTATATAAAACATGGACATTAAGGTTATGGTGATGTAGTACCTTTTGATAGAAAAAGTTGAAAAAGTTAGCCAGAATCCATAGAAATAAAGCTTTTAATATAAGTTTTTACGGTAAATAATACCAATTGACAAGAAAACAAACGAAACTTGACAACATTCACCTTCAATGCGTAGGCAGCAAAACAAAACACTTGCAAAAGTAAAGATATCCCACGCCAACTAAAAACTTTAAAAAGCTTATCCATCAACGCGGCGGGACTTTAGCGTTTTCCTAGTAATAACAATTAACAAGAACAATAGAAACTCGACAACAATCACCTACAATGCATTCAAAAAGCACTTGCAAAGAAAAAGTGGTCCTACGCAAACTAAAAACTTTAAAAAGCTCATCCATCAACGCGGCGGGACTTAAGCGTTTTCCTAGTTAAACAATTTAAATAATGCAATTTAATCTAAACCAATGTAGGTAATTTAAAATAATTTACGATGCCGGTGTTTTTGACAGAATATCTATTTACGTACGATGTCTGCACTTGAATTGGGAACGTAGGACAGTAAGTTTCCTATTGCCGCTGCTTATGTAACCTTCTATCCGCGACGGCTACAGAAGCTGGGCAGAAAGTTTAATCGAAATTGCAGAAGTTTGTGAAATGTGACCCAACAGAGAGAGAGAAAGAGAGAGAGAGAAAGAGGAAAGAAGAAACACGGACAGACGGACCCGCTGATAACACAGGACAGATCTAGTGTTATCCAGGAAGTTTTGCGCACTCCCAGCATCTGTTGCCAGATTGTGATCATTACAAAGACAAGAAACTCGATCCTTGTAGGCCTACTATGCTCGGTGTTGTAATGCTTTATTGTTACCTTTGTAACTAGACATTATACAACTACTGTGATCAATATCTTTTATTTATTTATAAATAATACAATATTACTATAGTTGCATTGCAATTTGCAACAGAGCATTCATGAGAACAAATTGCAAATAACCTTATTGAGATAATGGGGCTAAGAAAGCACTTAGGTTTATAAAGGAGTATTACAAGGGGACTGAGTCATAACTGAACGTTGCCTATGAAATTTTCTACTGCTGACAGCAATCGCGGGTTGGATTTTTATCACAGGACTCGGTACCATTATTCACATTATTGACTGAGTGAGGCACTATGACTGAGGATCAGTATTGTGACTAGATAATGATATTTTGTCTATAAAGATAAATATAATTCTCCAGAAAATTTATAGATAAGATAGGCCCTCTAATAGATAGAAATAATTATCTGTTAATTTGTTTAGGTAAAAGATAATAATAATTGAGATTGACGTGGTTTTTTGTTTTTTTGTTGTTTTTGTTTTTTCCCCCAACAACAGTTTTTTTGTCAATCGTAATATTTGTCAGACTCGACAAGTTGACATTACCCGGGTACGCACATTACAACTAGTAGAAGTATTTTTCATTTAAAAAGTGATTAGTAATTATATTTTTGTCTCATTATTGTTTATTATTTTATCTAAAAAATGTTATCCAAAAGCTTAAAAGGTTTCGATAAGTTAAACTTTATTTTATCTAGATAAGATAAGGAAAATGATAAGGATTTTATCTAGATAGATTCTATATATGTATTATATATATTATATCAGTTGACTTTCGTTTGGTCCTTGTACACTTATAGCTCAGTGCCACATCTATCAGTATTCAGTACTCTAATACTACAGAAAAAAAACTAATGCCACTCCAACAGACGATGTTCTCAAAGTGAAAATTGTTGGTTGAATTCTTCTCCAGAACATATATAATATTTTCATGGTTTTTACACTGACTAGAGAGAGAGACAGATCAGTTTAAATTTATTCGTCATTTACCAAACATTAGCTAGATCTGCGTTGAAAATGAAGACGTTTCCGGTCTCATCATCCGGCGATAATGTTCGGCTTGTCATAACCATTTCATTAATTCTGTTAACCCTTTCTTCCGGCCCAACAGCTTACCAGCGAGACGCAGGTGGTGTTTGGTAGGTAATGGGTATTTAACTGCTGAGATGTAATTACCGTGTAGGCGGCATGAAATGAAATGCTGAATCCGTTTCATTCTCAGTCAGTCTGTCAACTGCACAAATCTTCTGTATGGCATTCGAGGAAAATGTGTTAATTATATTTTATTAGATTAGAGAAATAAAATATTCAAATAATGAAAATGTACTTTAGATATTTTATTTCAATGTAACAATAAAACTTTCTAAATTTAAATGCCTGCAAATGATATTTTATTTTCAATTTATCCCATATGTTTTATTTATTTTTGGTGGATAAGAAATTAATTAATTTTTTCCGGTGACAATGTGTCTAATATCACCTTTTTCGAAAATATTGAAAATACACACCAGCTAAAAACGAGAACATTTTGGTTTGTCCCGGAAATGTAATATATCTCTAGTATTTGGGGTATAAAAATTTAAAATAGATAATACATCAATATAGAAAAAAGTGTCAAGCGCTTAAAATTTGCATTTTAACTTAAAATGAAGCTTTTATTAAAAATCCAAAATTTTCTGAATTTGCTTAAAATTCATGATAAAAAATTCCAAAAATCTTAGGGAAAAAATGCAAAATTTTAATCGTTTCATTAAAAATACCAATATAGTTTAGACAATTCAGTAGTGAAAGGGTATTGGTAAATGGTTTGATAGATTTGCACTATAATATTATGTAGTCTTTGTTGAATGTGATAATATTGTTATCATCTCGATGTTTGAGTTGAATAATATTATATTCGTTGGATATTCATATAATATGGGACAAGTAACAAATAAACTGTGCCGCAGAAAAAGCTTCGTGTCATATTTACATAATATACTTTGGGTTAGAATGTTTATTTTCTTTTACTATTAGCAAGCAAATATAACTATTAGTAGGAGACATGCCATACTCTTTAGGTGTGACTCAATCCCAGCTTATCCTCTTAATTATTTTACCAAAGATATAGCCTTGCGGAGCAGTGATGGAGGTAAAAGATTTATGCGTGATACTAACTGAGATTTATAATAATATGTATAAGCAGTAAAGTTAATGTGTACATAAACTAGGAAACGCTCAGTTGGACGCGTTGATAAGCGAGCACGTGCTATAGCTAGACCCACATTGCACATTTTTTTAAATTTTAAAATTTACGACGTTCGCGTTTCCAGTATTATTTATTATTGCCAAGGTATTTGGGTAAACCCGTGTTTAAATCTTTATTTTAAAATCCACCGCCATCTAGAGGACCTTGACTCCTTGGGAAAACTTTTTAAACTCTTTGTTGACAATTAATAGACTGCTTTCTCGAAAGTATTTTGATTACTTCTAGGTGGCAGTGCATTAGAAACTTCGCGCGTCTTTTCGTTGCCATGGCAACGTTACTTTTGTTATAATGTAATTTCCATCTACACTACTTATCGGATCAAAATAAAATTAACATATTCGTGACCGGACAGACATTCTAAATGATTTGGCTATCTCAGATTTTGTCGCCGTTGAGTTTGAAAAAAAAACTTTCGATTAACTTTAATGTAACTTTTAACTTTTGAACGATTTTGCCACAAAACTAATGGCATTCAATCGAGAACAAAGTTTGCGGATGGTGAAAATTTCAACTCGATCCGAGCCTCCGTTCGAACGTTATCGCGAGACATACAAAAAAAAAAAAAAAAAAAAAAAAAAAAAACAAAACCAGTGACTATTTTTCCGGCAGAGTCAAATGGAAACGCTCGCTTCGCTCGCTTAAAAATGTATACGAATCATAAATATAAGTCGAATCTTATGAATTTTATGGTAAGAAAAAATATACTATCCGGGATAGGAGTTAAAACCTAAATCCTAAACCATAAATTTACAGTACCCCAGGTGCTACTACTGCTCAAAATATATGTTTAAATCGCGTTGTGCAACTTTTTAGTTACTTTAATTCCAATCAACGTCACAGTCACTTTTCATATAAATAGCCACAAATCTGGGTTGAGCTTTAAACCTGTGCAATGCAATCAATAATCAAACGTATATATTAGCAAAGCCTTTGAGTCTGCAATGATTTGTGTTGTGTTGTGTGTGTTTGTGTTGTTGTTTTGTGTTTGTTTGGTTTACTCGTAAATCTATTGTGCTAGCCTTTTCAACTAACATATTCATCAAATAATTTGTAGTCCACCTACGCAGCCAAATATATTTAGTGATTTTCAGTATAGTCATAATTACTCCATTCGTGCTTCAAAGGTATAGGACGAGTCTAGACTCACCGGTTACAATTTACATAGTACTATAAATCCTAATATCATTTTGTTGGATTAGGCATATAAAGTTTATTTCATAAGTTCAATTTATTTACTTTAATTTGTTAAAACCGAACACCCCTGAACCCCTGATTTTCATCCCGACTCTTCTACGTGAAAGCAGTAAAGCCACACACATCAGACCCGCACATGGGCTACATGTATGAGAGTAACCTTGTGGGTGCCTGCTGACGCACATGTCAGTTGAAGGAAAGGGTTGAACGATTCCCTGGACCAGAGTTTATAATAAGTGGGTCAACGTGAAGTTTTACACACTACCCATCTGCGGTCAGACGATTAGTTTACCTACATAACTGTCATGTTTTTACCTCTGTCTTAATCGGTTCAAGTCAGCCGTATCGTAATGTGTGGACATGGGAGCAATGAAATGTTGCCTCATTTAGAGAAGACAAGAAGAGAAGTTCACATGGCAAATTAAATTATGATATCCATTTGTGTAGCGTACTCTTAGAATATGTCGGTTCACAGAACAGCTGGAAGATTAAAGAAAATTAGATTACACGCGAAGTCAAGTTCTTTCGTTGTTAGTCTTTGTTTTTCAATAAATCGACTTGAGCAAACATAAAAAATATAAAGCAAACATCAACTTTCCAACATTTTGTCACATTCAGTGACTTTTATTGAGCCATACACACTTCCCATTCAACAATAGAGAACATGAACAATCTGGTTGAATATACTATGTCAATCCTTGTCCTTGTAATTCGAAGGAGAAAAGCCCTCGTAAAGAACCTTAATTCAGAAATGACCGTGGCTGGTATAGAACCCGGATCTCGGAGTTATACCTGTATCGGTTGACACCTGCACGCCACCCACACCTATAGTAATGCACAAGTTAGTTTTCGATTATCGTTATCGTTTCATTGTCAAATTTGACCAGTTTCTTGTCTCTGGAGCATTGAGAGAGCATTGATCTTAAACACCTAGTAGGCTAGATCCGTAGTCTCTAATACCTCCGCACAGGCGCGAGAGTAGCAAATTGAAGCGCCAAAAATAAAATTTAAAATGGCGATTTAACGTTTTAGTTTATGCTTTTTTAATGCAATACAGTATTTAACTGGATTGTTTGATATGGTTTTAGCTTGTGCAGCATGGGAATGCACAAACAGAAACAATAGGTTATATTGCTTAAGGTTTAGTTATCATTTGGTTGTTAATGCCTAATATGCTCACCTGTCAAACTGACGGCCGTCTTTAAAAATATTTGAGCTACAAATCGCTCCCATCTACTTAACATGCAAACTGGAATTTCAAGATGGCTTCAAATTGTCACGGAAGTGGACCAAGACTGGGGATCTAGCCTACTGTAGATGTTTAATATCAATGAGAAAGAGGCCTGCTGACTGCGAAATCTGACCAGTTTCTTGTCTGCTGACTGCTAACACAAATTGAAATGTCCCAAGCTGGACGTCTCGACCAGTGAACACCTGTGTTTTGTGTTTTCGAGTTGTCGCTTCACAAGCATTTAAAGTGTCACCCCTCACCCAAGGGGGGGCAAGGTGTTAGGCACCCCTCTGTGCAACAACTAGACGACAAATTGCATTATTAGACTGTCTGTACACGCCTCTCTCTCTCTCTCTCTCTCTCTCTCTCTCTCTCTCTCGCACGCACGCACTCTCTCGCCCAACGACATCTAATTACCCGTCATTGAAGACTGTGCGTGAGTGGCGCTTGCTCGCACTCTAGATGTGAAATGGCGAACTTGGAGAAGACATGAAGTACGTAATTAAGTGAGTGGGTGAGCATTGGAGAATGCATCTCGATCAATATTCTCAGGAACGTTCACTCAGAACAGTCACTAAGTGTCAAATATAAATCATAAATAGCCTGTGAATGTGTTCCACAAATTTGTATCAGTAGCACTGGAACAAAATAATGTATTTCTACTTTCTAGTAATTGGCAATAAAACTACAAGTAATCAGAACAACAGGCAATATAACAATTGTGTGCAAGTAGTCTTACCCTACTAAACCATAATTCACCGAAAATATTAAGGAACTGTACCTTTGGTAATTATTTTAAGCACAGCATGGTTTTAAAGTGCAGGAGGGGAAATTTTATGATTGTTTAAATACACTTTTCCATTTTTCCTGGGAAGAAAACTAGACTTTAATAGTGAAAAAGTGCACCTACTTACTATTTTATATATATTAATCCTGTTATGATTGTATATAATATGATATGCTATTGTTCGATGTCTTGTATACATCAAGAGTGCTTTTCGTTTGTGCTATGGGCATTTAGTGGTTAAACTTCTAAAAACCACCCTTCTCCCCCCCCACCCCGTCACTAAACAAAGGGTTAAGTAGCCTAAGATTCAAAATATATATTAAACATATTTTACTCATTTCATATTATTTGCATAGGTTTGCATGTTATAATGTGCGAAGCCGTTTCAAACTTCGCCTAAACAAATAGCATTCCATTTGGGCCATTGTATGATTTTTTCGTTTAATTAATTTCTTGAACTACCTGCTTCCATTATGCATCTATCCTGTCCATCAATCAATGTTTAACGTTTCTTTTAAAGCGGCTTTAAGCCGTCATTACTAAGCCAAATAACAAACCCACTACTAACTTGTCTGTGGTTATATTTTGTTGCATAAAGTGAAACCTAAATAAAAATAAGTGTTTGCAATAAATTTTTATTTATATTTCATCCACTCAGGTACAAGATCGTGAATCTAGCTCTAGAAGAAGCTCGCATTGCTCATGAACATCGCCTCCAGCCTGCGTCGCGCGGAGACTATAGCTCTCCTCTGCGTCGCGACGCCTCGAGACAAGGCTACCTCTAGGACTGCGTCTTCTTTAGCACTAGATGCTGCTGATCTGTCTTCAACGCAGTGCGCAAGCGCGCTTCATGCTGCACGGTAGCATGATCACGTGGCTTGCCTCCCCCCCTCCTCCCGACGCCCCTCACCGTACAGCACCCCGACACACTCACTCACGCCACCTTCCGGCAAAACGAGAAACTTCTCGACAAACATACGAGATCCAGATTCCAGATCGTCTCATGTATTCAGATTCATGCCATGCAGATGCTGCGGATGTTGTTGTGACGTCTTAACTAATGTATAACTCAAACTCATCATCATGCAACTCATCCATCATACAACTCATCTCATCGTCTCAATTAGCATCAGAGCCAACACAATTTATTTTAGAAATAATTGAGCCGTGTTAGGCACTACTCTACTACCACCGGCACTACATTTGGAGTAAAATTCCATTTATTAACTATCTCACTCTAATGTTACTATCATTGTAACTACCATTTAGTTTATAACTTAAAGGTTTAGTACAATGTCTACATTACTAATACTACCAGTCATTTACTTCTTATTCTTTTACCACATACTATACATATAAATTATGTAATTACAATTACTTGTATACTCATTCAATATAATTTAATTCAAATCAAGTCGAGACAAGCCAACTCGGTATATTCTGTACTTTATTTATTTGTATCGATTTTTATTCTGTAGTTGTATATTACTACACTGTCCGGTAATAGACGAATTACGGAATTAGTGTATAGGTTGTTCTCGTAGAACAGTGATATTAGCAAAATTATAAGCAGAAATATTATTATAATAGGTAATATAAAATTGTTGTATTAAGGAATGAGACTCCCCTATATGCACACTTTTCTGTCCAACTGTCCATCCGTGCGTGTCACGTCTCACAACAAAACAGAACATAACCTTTGATTAACATCTGCTTTCTTGTTGTCATTGACCTCCAACATGGATGACAGAATATTCTTGGGGGCCCTGGTGGTGAGGTATAGGTGGAACTAGCCCCCAAGAAGGTTGGAATATCTAAATACTCGGCACCTCCAACCAGGGGAGTGAACACCAGAACAAACATGATAACGGTAAGCTTCGCTCCCTTTTAAGGATACTCCCATACACGAGCAATTGTTGATCCCCCCCCCCCCCCGAACGATTTACTACTGTCTCGAGTGCACAAAATAGCTAAAAAAAAAACACTATTTTGCAACCTTCAAAACGTACCAACAAACTTTATTAAATTTGTTTGTGAGCAAGAAAAAAAATTATAAAAAAACAATGTTATGAAACCAAAAGGGCGTTGAGCACTTTTGAGTCCCATTTAGCCACACCACACCCCTTAAAATAATTTCCCCTCACATTTTGGGTAAAAAATATAAGCAAATCCTAAAGTGTTAGACTTAAGTCAGGGTGTTAAGGTTATCTTAAATAGTTGAAAATTTAAATTGGTTATTAATAACTTACCCCAACGCAACGAGTTTTTCTTCTCTACGAAAGCAACGTGCTTTTCACTTGTTGCGTTCTTATAAGTAGTGAGATGATTTGAGGGAAATGTAAAATCAAGAAGCGACTACAGTAAAATGGCGAGTATGGTTTTGAGTGGTTATTTCGTTCTCCTCCCCCTGCCTCTTAATAACCTCTTATAATTGAATAACTGAAGAGGTACTTGGAGGTACTTGGACGGTACTGCATGCGCGCGGCGTGTTCATTGTAATGTTCTGGGGGCGAAGAGGGACTCAGTCAAAACCACGCGGAGATAAGTGAACGTCATTACTGTTTCGAATTTATTTTATTTTGTTCTCTTTGGATAATAGCGTTGCCATCCTACCAGGGTGTACATTACTGCAGCCATTCAAAAATCACAGTATTTGTTTTAAAAGACAAGATACTTATTTAAAATTGTTAGTGAAATTTGCATCTGACGCTCATCGTCTCGATTGATTGATTGATTGAATATTGCTTAACGTCTCATATTTATGCACTTTGGCTAATCGAGACGATGAGTGGTGATAGATGAGGATGAAGTATCAACAGAAGGGAGGAGGGGAAACCCGGTACCGGCACGTAGCCTACTCCTTTCGAAAAGTACCAAGGGACCAACGGCTTAACGTCCCATCCGAAAGGACGGTGTAACCTTGACAGTCATATAGGTTCCTCCACTAACCCGGACTGCCGAGCAGACGTCAAGGAGAACGAAGTCATCACACTAGTTTTTGAACCCTCCATCTGCTCTAACCAGCGGTATACGCGAGTTTCAGGGTAGAGCGGTCACCCCACTCTACCCATGACCACGCCCGATTCTGCTTAACTTCGGTGTTCGAGTGAGAACCGGTTAAACGAGCTCGGCTAAACCGCTGGCTCTCATCGTCTCGAAAGAGTACGTATGTACTGTTAGGCTTTCAAGCAGGTAAATAATCGTATATTTTGTTTTGATTTTCACTCTCAGACATACCTGTATGTATCTCGAATACGTGGGCCCCTTTCTATGTAAGCCACAGTTTTTCCCTGCGACTGCGAGTCCTCAAAGTCCATTCAAAATGTTTGAAAAGTGTAAAAAGACGAAAAGTGTAAATTTGCTGTCGAGGTTTGCGTATTTCATTTGACTATAAGTTGGTGAAAAAACGAAGTGTAAATTTGTTGTCGTGGTTTACTTATTTCATTTGACTATATGTTGGTGAAACATTGGAACAACAAATCATGTTCGAAGATCGGCATTACCTTTCTGTGTATCAAGAAAAAATCATATTGATCAAAGAAAAATTGAAGACGTTCGTAAAAATAACGCACAATTTCGGTTAGCTAGTTTGATTCTGATTGAGAACCTCGTCCATTCGTATACAACGGTGTTAAAATTATTTGCATTCACCTTTTTAAACCGAGGAAACCCAAGTGAAAAACCCTCCGCTTCGCTCAAGTTCACGAACTACAATGCATATATTTACCATCAATCACTTTCTGTTACGTCACACACCGTATTCAATGTTCTTATCATGCAACAAACAATGTAACAAAATGTCGTTGTCGTCTCATCGATATTCACGTTCTTAATCAGTTCTTGGTCTTCATTTGGTAATCATTGTTATAATGATAATAATAATTATTCATTATCATCATTATTATTTTATCATTATTTTATAAGTGATGAAATAAAGATTGATTTGGTTTCGTTCATAGCCTAAATGACGTGCCAATAGTCATTTAAACATAACTGCTTTGGATTTGATTTGACACAGTCATGTATGACGCGCCCACTGACTATGATCTGAAAGATATTATAAAATGTTTCTATATTTTTCTTACAAAATATGAGTCTATAAGCATTATAATATATTAAATACATTAAATCAACACGGGTCGGGAGTGTGCAAAAGAGGGATACACGAAGATGAACACAGAAGCAAAATAACTACGTAAATCTTTGTGGTGGCGGCGCCGGGTAATGTCAAACATTAAAACATGATCATCACTTTTTCTTGCATTTTTAATGAAGATTCTAGGAACATGAATATTCGAACTTTCTGGGAGGCTAACCCTCCCCCAACCCCCCTTTCCACAGGTTTACCAAAACCATTCCGCATCATTTTCGAATGGCAAGGACGACAAAAAACTCATGTCAATCAGACGTCACGTTCTTTTTCCTCCTTTTTTCGGTTCGGACGAACCAGAAAACTTATGCTTATATAGGAGCACCTGCGCCGCTACCTTATTGAGTAAATCAGCGCAATTTACATATGATAACATTTTTATTATGGTCGCCTTCTTAGGCTGTCATTAGCAAATAACAAGAATGTTATCGAGTGTGGTATTTTCTTGTGATCATTCTTGATTGGGACCTTGCATTAATTCTAATGAAGAACGACCGACAAGCTACGATAACCTGCTGTGCGAGCATGGATTCGTATTCTTCTGTTCAGACAAGTCCATATTTTAGTCAATGAAATGCAGTTTGCAGTTGGCCCTGCAATATTCACATTCAAGATTCGTAGCGTAGATGTCGTGGCCAACTCTATAGACTTTGATTATTCTGCTTACTTACTATCTTTTTATCTTGAATTAATTTATATTTAATCATTCAATTTTAATAATTTATTTCTTTTGTGTCATTTATGTTTTTGCCAGAAACGTCATGACGCAAGAATTCATTTTGTACATTCACTCTGTATACCTATATACTCATTACCTGTTTATATAGCTATAGGTACGTTGAACACTGTTATTAAGAAGACATTTTCTTGAAAGTACATGTACCAGTACCCCTTATTCTTTGTGTGTGAATTTATTTATCTAGTTATTTATTATTCTCTATCTATTATATTTTATTCTATGTATCCTACTTTAATCTTAGTAATAGACATGACGACATCCATATTTGTATCCTATATGAATCCACGGATGAATAAAGAACTTGAACTTGAACTTGAACTACTCAATATTTTGATTATCATTGTTGTAAAAATGTGTACCCGATATCATCAAAATCAACCTCAGAGCAATACATCAATGTTTGTATTCTAGTTTATTGTGGCGCTCAGATGAGGCGGTTTCTCGCTAAGAGAGAAGCTTTGCCGACGAGAGAAGCTTCCATCAGCAACCGTCAGACCGCACCACTGAACTGCAGGGCTGCATGGGGGACTTTTAAGTCCTTGTGGACACCGCTCATTATTTCATTATTCATCCCAATGTCATTAACCTACTTTACTTTTTAACTGTGAGCATAGCCAACTCTTCGAATCCGTATCCATGGCGATATTTAATAACAAAGTTAGTATCGTAATTGCAGGCAGATATTTGTGAGATAGATATCTGCGGTAAGTGGAAAAATCGCCAAAGCAATATAATGTCACATGCAGTTGACGACACTTTTTGTTTTTATTTATTTCGTAGAAGTTTTATATGATAGGCAGTGAATTTAAATGTTAAGCAAAAAAATTGTTAATTTGAAACGTAGAATTTATAGTAGTTAATTGCAATGCAACTATACACTATCACTGGACCTTAGTCTGAAGTTCGTCAGATCGTCACTGGTCGTATCAAACGTAGACTAGACGAGAGCATCTGCCTGAGGACGATGTTATAATGTGCTCAAATTAATCAGGGTTGCTGTTAGGCATTGTGTTTCGTTCAAATACAAGAGGTCGCAACATTTTTATTATTTATTTACTTATTCAGCAAATATTACCTATTTCAAATTTCAATACAAAATATACAACACATTATAAAACTACAAAAATACTTACTAACAAATTACCAGATTTACAAAATATTTAATTTTCAAAATTGCAAAATGCCAAATTTACCAAATTACAAACTTACAAAATGTACAAAATCGTAAAACCTTTTAGTCACCCATTTCGATATCTATGGACTCACAACTGACTTTTGAGATACTCTCAAGCTTTTCATAGTAAAATCTCAAAATAAAGAGATGCTCCATAACGAATACAGCTGATCATTGATTTGATGCAACCAAACCTGATGAAAATTAAGGCAAGATACAACAACGCCCGTCCTATAAACTATTATACCAACTTCATCTTAATTTTTTCCAAGAACACACTATTTACACTCTATAAGGCAAACTGGCTCAATACTCGATCACCCATTAGGAATTTATTTTTGTCAACATTATTCATATAATGTAGATTTTTGCGCAAGCTTCTGAAAAAGTTACAATTTGTTAATTTTTTAAAATCTAATCATGTCAAAAATTGCGTTTCTGAACATTTTTGCTTGACAATGATTCCAAATTTGCAAAGGCGAAACAAACGAGTTGGGAAGTTAACTTTGACAATCTCACAAAAATTGCGAAAATCGAAATGCAATCCAAATCATAGGCATAAGTTACATTTTGGAAAGATTTGGCACAATTTTAATTTTGGCACAAACAAAACAAGACATTAAAATCGTATATTTGGGCCAACCAAATAAAAAATCGAAATGCGTCTCAAAATACACGCCATACATTTGTACACATTGCAGAGGGTTGCACTAATATCCAAGATTACGTTTCCAAAATAAATTAATATAAAAATTAGTAATTTTACTGGCCAAGTTAATGCTCATAAATATTCGAGATTCATTTCATAGCCCACAATATTGTAATTGCATGATTTTGCCCACGTTTCGAATTTACCACAGAAAAATAAAAATGCATATTATTGGCAAGCTAAGTTTGAAAATTTGAATTTCGTGTGCATGTCATACTATAATAACACACTTTTTGCATAACTTATTTCTACATATTTTGTACAATCTAATATTATGTCATTTCAGTTATGCCGACCAAAACAGCAGTTAATGCCTAAGTTTGAAAACCTAAATATAATTGAAAACGACATTAAAGAAAATTATATTGCGCAACAAATTTCCATTTTTGTGATTGCAAAACAAAAATATCAGAAATTTAATTTGCCGAGAAAAATTACCAGAACTACAAAAGTACCACACAAATCTAAATTCGCCAACCCGTCATAGTTTTGAATGATTTACAAAACCAATGTCCACGTCATGGCCACACTGATCGAAGAAGACAATGCCACAAATTGTCTTACTCCTTTGTGATGTAACGTTAAAGGGGATATAACCCCAAAAATTATTTTAACCACATAATCTATAGCATAAAACTACACTAAAATGACTTTTTAGAAATTATATCTTCTAACAGTGATTTTACACGTTAAAAAAAAATTATCTAGAAATTTGAGAAAATTGGTGTTATAGAAAATTTCTTAAATCGGCTTTAACCTGCTTCTTTATTGTTCAACATAAATACTATAGCATCGTACCAATCTAAAATGGCCCTTTATAACATCGTGTCTTCCTGTCTTGAAACTGTGCACAAATAAACACTCAAATACGCTAAAATATGCATTCCAAAATCACACCCATTCTTGGTAATCAGCATATTTTGACTGAACCACTTACCCAAATTACAAAACAAAATATAAACGATTTTCAGAAAAATCGGTAGAGTACGTCAATGATGGCAAATATGTTTTTGGATCAAAATCCTCCAAGGTCACGAGGCATAAATATCGTCCCCATGCCAATATTCCTTATGGAAGATTTTTGTCGCATGGGACCTGGTTCGAAAATTACCAAGTTGCACCATTTTTTTCTCGGTCATGGTGGACCCACTATTTTTTCTTTTAATTTCTGAATTCATAACTGGTTGGCCTGAATGTGTTTTGTTTTAGTATAGCGGGTGAATGCCCCTTCAAGTAATGACATTATGTAGAAATATACTGTTACTGTAAATCAGTCGACGATTTTAAACAGGCACGAGTGTAGGAGTACCGAAAATAGGGAGCGAATCTACTAAACCAACAGATTGTTAATAAAGAGCACAAACAAATCTTAAATCGCATTGAAATTTTTGGTGGAGATGCCGGGTATGGAAAATTGTTTTTTAGATTTTAGAACATGCCAACATGTCAACATGCCAACATGCAGACTGCTGAGGTAGAATTCAGTTTTTATCGTGAGACGTGACACATGCACAGACTTACTGATTTGCCTGGCATCGACAGTTGGAATTGTGCAATGCAATTTTTGGTGCTCACAGTGGTAGGCTTAATAATATAGGTAATACATATTAATATTTAACATTGACAGCACACAGAACATAAGAAAGTATTATTTGTAATTGCCTCCGTGTACACTATCACAATGTACAACAATGTAAAGTATTACGGCTTTTATTTGATATCTAAGTTGATATATTATAAACACAAACATATGTATAGAATGATATATTACTTGTTCGATAACCGTTTTAAAATTCACTTTTCCACTTGTCAACGCTTTTGTTAGTTGGAAATGTGTTTTGAATTCACGTATGAAAACAAATAATTTGTTGCTATTCTGTACTCTATATTTTGTAAGCTAAAGCTGTATGAATAATTCAAGATTCGAGTAAAATTGATAGCTTTTCACTAATGTATTGAAAACACGAGGCAAACCGTAACCGATCCGTGGCATCAGTGTTCGGCGTTGTCGTATTGGAAATAAATGAGACCTGAATATTTAAAATAAATGTAAAACGAGTGGAGTAACTGAATTATTGTTGGCTGTAACTGGGCGGTTAGAGTAGGGTTGTTCGCGGCGATAAAGAGGGGGAGGGGTGGAGTGGATAACTCGATTAAAAACACGGGGACAACTACACTTTGCAGGAGCGATAGGCTTTATATCCCATACACGGGCGGAATCAATTGATTTATGCGATTTTTCATCCCTAGGTGGAACTATTCAGGTAAATTATTTAACTATAACGGCACGGTTGTTTGTGAATTGTTGGGAAAGTTGGTGCTGCTGTTATTGAAATACATGCAGCTTATGTTGAATAATTGACACCGTATTTTGTAATCGCACATTATTATTAGAGCTTGGACCAGGAATAATGTTTACGTTGCCGTATTACGAATGTTGACTTTTATTCCCTATAATATTGTGGTTTCCGAGGATTCTTCGAATCATTAGCAAAGATACAGTTGAAAAACGGTATTGTAAGAGATGGATTAGTGATATTATGTATATGATGGTCTATTAAATTATTGGATGAGCGAAGCGAAGATTCCATTTCACTACACTGGAGAAAAAAATCGGGAATGTTTTTTTTTTGGATGCCTTCAAAATCTCTGGACTTAGAACTGCTACGTATTTGAGCAGAATTTTGAGAATTTTCTCATGAAAATCGCAATTTTACGATTTTTGTTTGTTTTTCTTATTTTTTCTGTTTGTAGTTTTGTGTGTTTGTTAACACGATTCCGGCTAAGCCGATACACCAATTGCGATGAAATTTTCTGGAGGCCTTCGAAATCTATGAACTAAGAACTGCCACGTTTTTGAGCGCAATCCAAAAATTATTACTCATTAAAATTGCAATTTTACGTTTTTTTTAATTTTTTATTTTTAAAACAATTCTTCGACTTATAACACCTACATTCTTTATCTGAAAGGAATGATTTTTTCACAGAACCTAATTTTATGAATTTATATATTCGTGTGAAATTTGAGCGCAAACGAAAAATTATTTCTTATTTCTTATGAAAATCGCAATTTTACGATTTTTTTATATTTTTAAAACATTCTTCGACTTATAACACCTACATGATTTATCCGATTGTAATTGATTTTTTTACAGAATCTTAATTTCAAAAATTAATATATTGTTGTGAAATTTGAGCTCCATCGAAAAATAATTTTTCATAAAAATCATAATTTTATGTTCTTTTCGTTTAAAAAACAATTTGTTGGACTTATAAAACCTACATGCTTTATCCGATTGTAATGATATTTTCACAGGACCTTAATTTTATGAATATATATATATATATATATATATATATATTATATATATATTTGTGTGAAATTTGAGCGCAATCAAAAAATAATTTCTCATAAAAATCGCAATTTTACGCTTTTTTCGTTTAAAAAACATACGCTCATCCAACAACGCGCCTGAAAAAGCGTTTGCGAAGGTTCCTAGTTAAAAATATACGTGCACGTATAGTTAAAAATCGATTAAATTATGGGAATCTTTTACTCGAAATCGAATAAAAAGTAATAACTTTGCATAGGCGTACTGGCTATCTCTATTAACATTCAAGGGAGAAAAAACACCTACATGATTTATCCGATTGTAATGATTTTTTCACAGAATCTTAATTTCAAGAATTAATATATTGTTGTGAAATTTGAGCTTCATCGAAAAATAATTTTTCATAAAAATCATAATTTTATGTTCTTTTCGTTTATAAAACAATTTCTTCGACTTATAAACCTACATGCTTTATCCGATTGTAATGATATTTTCACAGGACCTTAATTTTATGAATATATATATATATATATTTGTGTGAAATTTGAGCGCAATCGAAAAATAATTTCTCATAAAAATCGCAATTTTACGCTTTTTTCGTTTAAAAAACATACGCTCATCCAACAACGCGCCTGAAAAAGCGTTTGCGAAGCTTCCTAGTTAAAAATATACGTGCACGTTTAGTTAAAAATCGATTAAATTATGGGAATCTTTTACTCGAAATCGAATAAGTAATTAAAGTAATAACTTTGCATAGGCGTACTGGCTATCTCTATTAACATTCAAGGGAGAATAATGACAGATAAGTTATTGACTGATTGATTATTATTGATTTTGCGATACAACTGCCATATGAGACCTTCGTCACTGCTGATCATCCCTTTAAATGACATCTTCAAATTCTCGGTTTTCTAAAAAATTAACTGCACAAAATGACTTTTCCTCTGTACTTTCACGAAGCTCTTTGTGGCTCTAATAAGAACTCAGATTGACTACTTATTTATTTTTATTTATTATTTAACGTCTATCCTATTCAGTTATAAAAACTGATTTACAAAGGAGGACAACTAAATAAATCTAATTACATAGATGCAGACACAACAATGAACTACATTTAAGTAAATATTTGAAATAGTAATATTACAACAATGCATTAAATACTCAACAAATTTGATAACAAATAAAAAGGATATTAAATGCAATTTATGAATGAATCGAATATAAAACTAGGAAAACGCTTAAGTCCCGCCGCGTTGTTGGATGAACGTAATTGGTGAATTGAGTTGTTAAGTGTTATGCGGATTTTCTGTTGTACTGTGAAAAAATCATAACTAAGTTGATTTTATTTAAATTAATTTAAATTAAATAAAAAATAAACTTTAATTTCTAATTTTTTCAATTAATCGTAATTTAAAAAAAGAAAAAATCGTAAAATTTCGATTTTCATAACAAATAATTTTTAGATTGAGCTCAGATTTCACACGAATATATAAATTCATGAAATTAAGGTTCTGTGAAAAAATCATTACGATCGGATAAAGCATGTAGGTGCTATAAGCCAAAGAAATTTAAAAAATCGAAAAAAGTCCTAAAATTGCAATTTTTTTAAGAAATTTATCTTTCGATAACGCTCAAAATTCAAACGAATATATCAATTCATAAAATTAAGGTTTTGTGAAAAAATTATTACAATCGGACAAAGCATGCAGGTGTTATAAATCGAACAATTTAGTTAAAAATCGAAAACAATCGTAAAATTGCGATTTTCATGAGAAATAATTTTGCATAAACGTGGCAGTTCTAAGTTCAGAGATTTCGAAGGCCTCCATAAAATTTCATCGCTATCGGAGTATCGGTTGAGCCGGAATCGTGCGGACAAACAGACAAAAATACAAAAAACGAAAAAAGAAAAAAGAAAAAAAGAACAAACATTTCGGAATTTTTTCTCCAGTGTAGTAGAATGGAATCTTCGCTTCGCTCGCTACGCTCATCCAAAAAGGGTGGGGAATGAAAAGAAAAGAAAAAAGAAAACAAAACAAAACAAAAAGAAAAGAAAAAAGAAAAAAGGAAAGGAAAAAAAGTAAGAAAAAAAAGAAAGAAAGAAAAAAGAAAGAAAGAAAGGAAAAAAAACATTAAAAAAGAAAAACGAAAAGAAAAAAACTGATTTATTAGACGATCCCACTCAAACGAATATGAGGGTTTGCCAAAAATCAGTAACAGCAAATCAGGGAGTAATCAATCTTTCGCGGAAGAAACCACCGAACGCGAATCTTCATTCTTATGTTCAACCTTCATTCTTGTGTTCAAATCTTGATAACAATTTAGTACCAAAGATTTTGACTCTAATATATAATTGTATCAGATGTATAATTTTTAAAATTGTTCAAGTCAAAAACTGATCACAGCAATGATACAGGACACCTAACTCAAGTTGCAAGTTCCACCAGTGGGCGGCAACCAGACAATCTAGGCAACCATAGGTAACCAAGTGTCATAAAGAGCCCTCATCAGTCATCACAATACGAAACTTAGTAGCATAGCATACGCTGTACAACATAAGTTCGATGTTAGCATGTATGCTACAAGAATATACCTAATGTTGTTCATTATAGATGTAGCTATCTATCCAACTCTATGCGATAAATTAAATGTGTTGTCACTCAAAAATCGGCGCAAGCAAACTGACCTAATATTTGTGTAGAAGCTGCTGCACAATTATTTCGACTCTTCTTGATATAGTCAATTTCCACGTTCCAGGATTACCAACACGAAACCTACAAACTTTTCATCTTAGATGCTTTACCTTCTTTGTTGCGGGGGGTGGGTAGGGGGTGCATGCGAGTGTTAAAAAAGCGCATTCCCTCACTTTTACTACTGACACCCAGTGCGCAGAGATAATAATTCAGCTAAATTCATTTAATGCCATTGTTGATGTTTGAGTTGTGCAACACGTTTATTTTGCATATATTTAGAGGAGTTTTCCCAAATACGAGAAGCAGACTAGACATTTTTACTTACTCACCTATAATCGGATGAAAAAACGCACTATTAACCAATTAGTCACCTTACATCCAGATCTTGATTAAAAAAATACTTTTTAAGTTTGAATGGTTTAAAAAGTGTTGTTTCAAATTTACAATGTTATTGGTATTGTTTATTTTTGTGCTCGCCATAGTCTCCTGTTTGTACTTTATTTTGTAGGCCATATATTATGTATTTTGTCTTCCTTAGCACACCTGTTAAACTATGTTTTATGTTTTTATTATATAATATATTTTGGTGTCTAGTATTTAATTAATTGTATTCTAATGATTCATAAGTAGAGCTTGTTTTTTGTTGGTGACCTTAATGAAACTGAAATAAAAATTTAACATTCACCCAAAAATTATAAATATAAACGCTTAAAACCCTCTCAGACCCTGCATCCTCAAACGAGGACATCAAAGTTTTCGATTTAAATGCGGGTAAATAATAGGGTTTTCAAATTGACCACTATTTACTCCCCCCCCCCATGCTAATAGTACGAAATGTACAATTTGTAGAAAAGATTGAAAATAGACATCTGTAAACAGTTAAAAACAAGAATATTATGGATTATCTCGGAAATTTCATGTATCTCGAGTATTGCAGATATTTGAGACACAGAAAATACAAAATATTCCAAAATGTCCAGAAAAATATAGTTTTAGGTAAATCTAAAACACATAACAAAAACTTGTAGAAATACAGCCAAACCTTACACACTCAAAAGGAATGAGATCTAAAAAAAGGGAAAAGCTCATCTACCCTTCCACATTTGCGCATTCTTAATTCATAAACGTACAGTGTCCCATAACAGCATCCTCGAAAAGCTTGGCAAAATAGAATTTTCGATTATTAATTTAAACGTATTTTAGCCCAAGTTCTTTTTTTCTAAAAATTAATTTAAACGTAAACATGCAAATTCTATTTTGCCAAGCTTTTTCGAGGATGCTGTTATGGGACCTGTACGTTTATGAATTAAGAATGCGCAATGTGAAAGGTAGATGAGCTTGGCCCCTTTTTTTTAGATCTCATTCCTTTTGAGTGTGAAAGGGTTTTGGGCTGTATTTCTACAAGGTTTTGTTATGTGTGTAAATCTCATTACTTTTAAAGTTCCATTACAAAATTATTTGTTAAAATATAATATTTTTATCAAAGTTGATTTGATTTTTATGGTTTTAGCAATAACAATAGGATGTAAAATATCTAGACCCGGATTCATGTACATCCTGGGTATAGGTGGTATACCATGGTGTAACGACGGCATAAGGACTGTTAAGTCTGCAACTCACATCCAATTAAAACTTTCCCATGCAACAACAAACGCACAACTTATGTTATTTTTACACCTATTTCACTGCATCCACAGCATGTAAATCATCAGATAATCCCAAAAAATATTGAAATTTTCGCCATCTTTTTTTTTTCATTTGCATTAAAAGTGACAGGAGATTGCGTGAGTTTATTAAAAGAAAAGAAAAGGCTTATTATTGCCGTAAATTTTTTGGGAAAAGCCTAGGACTATCATACCATTGTTTATCTGCATTAGGCTTTTAGTAATCAAAACTATTATTTGTACGGGATGTGTGTCAGAACAAGGTTTTTGCTGGCCTAGGGTTGGCTAAGAAAGGCCTAGGGCTTGTCAAACATGTAATTTAAGTACTTATTTTATCTATTCCTATAGCCTAATGGAACTTTAGACCTACACTGTTGTATTATAAATATTTTCTACATCTGGGCCTAGGCCAGGGACGGTTTCTGATTTGTTTTATGAGAGTAAAAATGACACCTTTTCTCGTTCCACACAAAGAAGAAAATTTAAATGTCCGCTTTTTTGTTTACGTATCGCACTTTCCCGCCTAAATATGCTTGTACCGTCAACAAGTGTCAAGTAACTATAGTTACTTGTTGATTGTATGCCTAGTGTATAAGGCTTATTTTAAAACCTTTATTTGGAAGCCTTCCACAAACTTTTTCAACTTTTTTTTTTTAAAAGAGACTATATCTATAACCCTTAATGTCTATGTAAATATGAACATTGTAGCCCCACCCGTCTGGTCGAATCGCGGACCGATTGAAACTGACGAATTAAAATGTTAGCAGTAGTAGCAGTAGTAGAGCATGTTTCCCAAACCATTTTTTTCACCAAGAAGGAATAATCGTACCCCAAAAAATTTGGCATGTGTTGTCAGGTACCTAAATCCCCTCGATTTGTGATAGTTTTCAAGTTCACATCACGTTACATCACGGCTGGGTAACACCTCCGAAATCACCCCAACTCTGCTTGCTGTATAAGGTGTTTGAGTGTGTAGCGCACCGCGGCTTGGCTGCGGTGCCCTAACGGGCACCTAGATTCAAAATTTGACAAAAATCATGATAAACTATGAACAAATACTAAAGTTTAATATTGTAAATTCTGTCCACCGATGGAGAATTCGGTTTAAAGTGACATTAGAATTTAGATGAGTGCTTGACCAAATATTCCAGTTTTATGTTGGTAGCTATAATAAAGCTTAATCTTTCATTATATGTTTATTTGCGACTACTGCATCATCCCAATACAAAGCAGATCCGAGTAGGATTAGTTGTTAGGGTTGGACAAATATATTGATATTTCGGTACAACGGTATTATGTTGGAATATTTTCGAAATCGATATCTTAACTCAAAACCAAATATCGAAATTTAAAAATTAAAAATGACAAATTAAACAACAAAAGTTGGGCAACGCAAATGGCTAAAACGAGGACATGCATTTTTGGAGACGTAAATGATAAACCCTTTTTGCATCAAATACATAAGAAAAAAGTCAACATTTCTTCAAATCTTGGTTCAAAATACTGAACGGTGGAGGTGCTAGGTACCTTAGTAAATTTACTCCGAGTGTAGATGCCAGGTACGAGTATTGTGAACATCGATACATGCATTATTAAGCGAGCGAAGCGAGCGTTTCCATTTGACTCTGCCGGAAAAATTTTGCACTCGTTTTGTTTTGTTTTGTTTTTTGTTTTTTTTGTTTTTTTTTTTTTTGGTTTGTATGTCTCGCCATAACGTTCGAACGGAGCTTGGATCGAGTTGAAATTTTGACAATCCGCAAGCTTTGTTCTCGATTGAATGCCATTAGTTTTGTGGCAAAAACGTTCAAAAAGTTAAAAAGTTACATTAAAGTTAATCGAAAGTTTTTTTTAAAACTAACCGGCGACAAAATCTGAGATAGCCAAATCATTTAGAATGTCCGTCCGGTCACGAATATGTTAATTTTAGTTTGATCCGATAAGTAGTGTAAATGGAAATTACATTGTAACAAAAGTAACGTTACCATGGCAACGAAAAGACGCGCGAAGTTTCTAATGCACTGCCACCTAGAAGTAATCAAAATACTTTCGAGGAAGCAGTCTATTATTTGTCACCAAAGAGTTTAAATATTTTTCCCAATGAGTCAAGGTCCTCTAGATGGCGGTGGATTTTATCCACAAAATAAAGATTTACATACGGGTTTACCCAAATACCTTGGCAATAATAAATAATATCGGAAACATGGCCCCGTGGACAGCGAACGTCGCAAATTTTAAAATTTAAAAAAATGTGCATTGTGGGTCTAGCTATAGCACGTGCTCGCTTATCAACGCGTCCAACTGAGCGTTTCCTAGTAAAAATTTAAAAATAAATTTTTTTTTATGAAGCCTGCCCACGGTGCAAGTCATGCCCTCTTCCGGTGCCTAACTAGGTATGTTGCGGATAAGAAAATTGTTAAGGGATGTCCGAAGACTCAATACCTTGCATTCGCATTAACGACTGAGGAAAACCCCGGAAAAAACTTCAGTCAGGTTTGCCGGTCACAAAGGGATTTGAACCCGCTACCTCTCGAATCAGAGTCGCGCGCTTAACGCTCGAACCAACACCAACGATTCCGTGTAAAATTATGGTGGAGGTGCCGGGTGCCTTATAGCACTCTGACTTAAGGCACTCTGACTGTTACACATGGTTGAGGTGCCAGGTCATTAAACTCGAGTGTGCGAGTGATGTGAACATCGATATATGCATTTTTGACGATAGCTTGTTAATTATGTTGGCATCAAGGGGCTATTACCCCCATTTGTTTTACCACATAATCGAAAGCGTAATACTACACTCTAATGGCCGCTTAGAAACTGTAATTAGTAATTACACAATTTTTAAATTTTTGAGTGATCCTGAAATTTGCGAAATTTTGTCTTTTAGTGAATTCTTAAATCGGCGTTCACCTGCATTTTTTGTTCCAAACAGATACAAACATCTTACCATTTTTAATGACCCTTTACAACATCTTGTCTTAAATTGTGACACAAATATACACTCAAACAAGCAAAAATATGCATTCCAAAACACACTTCTGCTTGGAAATCAGCATAGTATGATCGAACCACTTGCCCAAATTATAAACAAAATATATCAGATTTACAGAAAAGTCTTTTTGAGTAAGTTACGTCAATAATGTCCAATATTTTTTTGGATCGAAATCCCCAAGGTCACGGGGCATTAATATCGTCCTCAAGTTATTTCTTATGGGAGACTTTTCCGAAGGGAACTATCTGGAAAATAACCAATATTTACATTTTTCCGGTCATGTGGACCCAATTAATTTTCTGAAGCTTTCTTCAATTCTAAACTAGTCGCCTACATGATGATATATTTTTTTAGTTTAGTGTTACGCATGGTGGAGGCGCCAGGTCTGTGTGCAAGTAGTGTGAGCATCGTGAAATGCAATAAACTGAAAGAGCTTATTAGCCTTTTCATTCTCACAGGAGTAAAAATTGGCTACTTTTTTTTTGGCACATATGATATAATTTATATTGATATCGAAATGTTCGTGTGAGTGTGATATCAATAATTATATGATAGTGGAGAGAATAGGTACAACAACTTATAATCGAATTATTGTACATAAATATGCGCTATATGGGACAACCCCAAAAGATTAAAATAAGGGTAATGTGCAATAAGCTAATCATAATGGTGAAACTGATTTCAAAATCATAATATTATTAGGAGTTTTTTTTAGGTAATGATTACAGATATGAAAATAAACACACAATATTAATGTCAATGTGTATTAAGTATGATATTAAATTGGTATTAATAGTGTATGTTTCCTTTTTACTATGTAAATAAGTTTGTATAGTGTTTAATCAATATGATAGACTATTTTGTAATGGATTGTATTGGATATTGTTGAGAATTGTGATGTACATATTCACAAAGGATTCCCGCGACCAGCGATCCTGACTGTAAGGTTGTTCCAAGGTTGTATTCGGTCAATAAGGTGAAGGGGCCGCGGACCTCTCATTCCCCAACAATCCTTTCACTAACACAATATCCCTATATAATTATCCGATTAGAAAAACCACTGTCCTTGTACAGATCTCCCAACAAATTTCACTAACACAATATCCCTATATGAATTATCCGATTACAAAAACAAATGCATATATTATGTGTTGACGTTAACCACTGAATATTATATAAACATGAAATAAACATAATTATGAATATTATTATTATTTGGATGAGCGTAGCGAGCGAAGCGCAGATTACATTTCACTACACTGGAGAAAAAAATCCGGAATTATTTTTTCTTTCTTTCTTTCTTTTTTTTTTGTATTTTTGGCTGTTTGTTAACACGATTCCGGCTAAACCGATACTCCTATTGCGATGAAATTTTATGGAGACTTTCGAAATCTCTGAAACTGCCACGTTCTTGAGCGCAATCAAAAAATTATTTCTCAAAAATCGCATTTTAACGATTTTTTTTCGATTTTTAAAACATTTCTTCGACTTATAACACCTACATGCTTTATCCAATTGTTATGATTTTTTCCACAGAACATTTATTTTATGAATTAATATATTCGTGTAAAATTTTACGCAATCGAAAAATAATTTCTTATGAAAATCGCAATTTTACGATTTTTTTCGATTTTTAAAATTTCTTCGACTTATAACACCTACATGCTTTATCCTATTGTAATGATTTTTTCACAGAACCTTAATTGTATGAATTGATATATTACTGTGAAATTTGAGCATAACCAAAAAATTATTTCTCCTAATAATTGCAATTTTGAGATTTATTTTTTATTTTTTTAATTACTTCGACTATTGATTCGACTACATGATTTATCCGATTGTAATGATTTTTTCACAGAACCTTAATTTTATGAATTAGTATATTCGTGTAAAATTTGAGCGTAATTGGATGAGCGTAGCGAGCGAAGCGAAAACTTCAATTTCACTGAACCCTCAAAAAATTTAGCTCCAATGTTTTTTTGTTTGTTTTTTGTTTGTTTGTTTTTTGTTTTTTGTCTGTTTGTTCGCACGATTCGGGCAAACGGCAAAAGCGATCTTGATGAAAATTTAAGGGGACCTTCGAAATTTTTGAACTTAGACGTGCCACGTTTTTGGGTAAAATCGAAGAAATATTTCTCATGAATATCGCACTTTTACGATTTTTTTCGATTTTTAGTGCGATATTTTCGTGACATTTGGGCCGATTCTGACCAAACGGGTGAGGGCTACAAACTTCATATTTTACATGGACATTAAGGTTATGGTGATGCAGTACCTCGTGAAAAAAAAAGTTGAAAAAGTTAACCAGGATCCATCAAATAAAACGTACATGTACGATTTTTTTCGTATTTTTAGTGCGATATTTTCGTGACATTTGGGCCGATTCTGACCAAACGGGTGAGGCTACAACGTTCATATTTCACATGGACATTAAGGTAATTGAATGAGCGAAGCGAAGACTTCAATTTCACCGACCCCCCAAAAACTTTAGCTCGGGTGTTTTTTTTTGTTTTTTTTTGTCTGTTTGTTTGTTCGCTCTCTAACGGGCAAACGGCATATGCGATCAAGATGAAAATTGAAGGGGACCTTCGAAATCTCTGAACTTAGACTTGCTACGTTTTTGGGTACAATCGAAGAAATATTTCTCATGAATATCGTACTTTTACGATTTTTTTTCGATTTTTAGTGCGATATTTTCGTGCCATTTGGGCCAATTCTGACCAAACGGGTGGGGCTACAACGTTCATATTATTCATGGACTTTAAGGTTATGGTGATGTAGTTAGTACCTTTTGAAAGAAAAAGTTGAAAAAGTTCGCCAAAATCCATAGAAATAAAGCTTTTAATATAAGCTTTTTACGGTTAATAATACCAATTGACAAGTTACCATAGAAACTTGACAACAATCACCTACAATGCGTAGGCAGCAAAACAAAGCACTTGCAAAAGTAAAGATATCCCACGCAAACTAAAAACTTTAAAAAGCGCATCCATCAACGCGGCGGGACTTTAGCGTTTTTCTAGTGGTTAGGTATTGCTTTTTGAAAGAAAAAGTTGAAAAAGTTAGCCAGAATCCATAGAATAACGGTTTTAATATGAGTTTTTTGAGGTTTATAATAACAATTAAGAAGTTACAAATTGAAACATGACAACAATCACCTACAATGCTTTTACAAAGCACTTGCAAAGGAAAAGTGGTCCCACGCAAACTAAAAACTTACAAAAAAGATCATCCATCAACGATTCGTTTTGAAAATCGCAATTGTATGCTTTATTTTTTTCGTTTTTAAACAATTACGCTCGTCCAACAACGCGCCTAAAAAAGCGTTTGCGAAGCTTCCTTGTTGGATGAGCGAAGCGAAGACTTCAATTTCACCAACCCCCCAAAAAATTTAGCTCGGGTGTTTTTTTGTTTTTTTTGTTTTTTTTGTTGTTTGTTTTTGTTTGTTTTTCCGTCTGTTTGTTCGCTCTCTACCGGGCAAATGGCATATCCGATCTTAATGAAAATTTGAGAGGACCTTCGAAATCTCTTAACTTAGACTTGCTACGTTTTTGGGTACAATCGAAGAAATATTTCTCATGAATATCGTACTTTTACGATTTTTTTCGATTTTTAGTGCGATATTTTCGTGACATTTGGGCCGATTCTGACCAAACAGGTGGGGCTACAACGTTCATATTTTACATGGACATTAAGGTAATGGTGATGTATTGCTTTCTGAAAGAAAAGTTGAAAAAGTTAGCCAGAATCTATAGAAATAAAGCTTTTAATATAAGTTTTTTGATTTTTTGTACGATATTTTCGTGACATTTGGGTCAATTCTGACCAAACGGGTGGGGCTACAAACGTTCATATTATACATGGACATTAAGGTTATGGTGATGTAGTACCTTTTGAAAGAAAAAGTTGAAAAAGATAGCCAGAATTCAAAGAAATAAAGCTTTTAATATAAGTTTTTTACGGTAAATAATACCAATTAACAAGAAACAATAGAAACTTGACAACAATCACCTACAATGCGTAGGCCCCTACGCAAACTAAAAACTTTAAAAAGCTCATCCCTCAACGCGGCGTTATTATAATTGATCAAAGTTCACCTAAATACAGCAAATTTCTGACCGTGTGTCCGTCCGGTTACGATTAAACCGAACATGACCTCCGATTAACGTTAGATTATTAGTTGAGATTGAGTTCAACAGGTACAAACTAGGAAGAGAATACTGTTTTTATGAACCTGAGAGTCTGGGGACCTGGCTAGCCTAACACAAAACTCAAAAGGTGAATATTTCTTAACCCGACACCTACGTCAAATTATGAGATCAATGTTGAATCAGGAGTTATTTGTTTGTTTTCATTGTATATTCATTTAGTTAGGATACTTTCGTACCTGTGATTGTATTATTTTTTGGGGAGGTCGTGTTCGGTTTTGTCGTGAGTCGTGACACACGAATGGACATAATAACCTTTCAGGCCCGAATTTTATCCGTGAAAATTAGGTTATTTTAACCAAACAATTCGAGTTTCGCATTTTTTCTAAGAATTTTAGTATTTTTAAATATTTTTTACCATGAATTCAATGAATTTTGGGAAATTTTGGAATTTGAATAAAAGCTTAGTAAAAATTTAAATTTGAAATACATTCTAACTAGATTTTTCCTGTTTTTTTGTTGCATATTTTGAATATTTTGTAAGATTTATTGCATTTCCGGAACAAACAGTTTTCTCCCCATTTTTAGCTTTTGCAGATGTGTATTTTCAATCTCCTCTAAAAAATCACTTTTGGTCCTTTTGGAATGCGGGAAAAATTTACTAATTTATTATTTACAAAAAAATGTGGTCAAATTGAAAAAACAATTATTTACCCAGATAAAAATGTATAAACGTTATGGGTCCATATGGTACCGTTGGGCCAGAACGGACTTAATTAAGGACGGACAGAAAAGTGATGTAACAGAAAACTCATCAACGGTCAGCGCACATGTTAATTTGTAATTTCTGGTGGGAAACCATGCAATCAATGCATGCATGCCCCTTTTCAGGTGTCTTAACTATATAATTTGGAGTTAGGTCAATTTTGTAAATAATATCCGAAGGCTATTTAAGAGGACTAAATTCCTTGCAAGAAAACTCCGGAAAAACTTTCAGTCAGGATTGCTGTTGGCGACTGGCGGGATTCGAACCTCAGAGTTTTGCGCTGTACGCTTGAACCACCACCGTCGGTCGTAACATTCTGAATGTTACTTTAATCACTCTCAACATTTTTATAGGCGTTATGTACAATGTTGAAGAATTAAAACAAATATTATTAACTCAATTTTCTCATTCGCGACTTTACATTCAACAATCAAGGAAATACTAGGTTTTCAACAATGTTTTAATATGAAACAATCGCGACCATAAAGTAAACCTTGCAGGTAATATTTTATTTAAAAATCGAATCATAAAATTAATTTATTACGGCATTGAATTTGAAATGTCCACGCATTCTTTATCATTTAGTTAGATAGTGGGGTGCGCAATACTCATGATTTGTGTTCGTATTGCATTTTTTCCAAAATGGACCGATACAAATTGTCACGTAATAATTTCCGTACTTCGACGTTGCCAATCATGGTTCGTCTCGTATGTGATTCCTGATTCGTGAATTTTAGTTAAAAACTAACGATTTTTGATTATACACAAAGATACAAAATGAGACAGGAAATGAGCAGGGTGTGAGGCCAATCGACCGCCGTGATCCCACACTAGGAAAACGCTTAAGTCCCGCTGCGTTGTTGGATGAGCGTAATTGGTGCATTGAGCTGCCATGTGTTATGCGGATTTTCTGTTGTTCTGTAAAAAAATTATTACTAAGTTCTAGATTTTTTAAAATTAAATTTAATTGAATAAAAAATAAACTTAATTTTTTTTTAATTAATCATAATTTAAAAAAAAGAAAAAATTGAAAAATTGCGATTTTTATAAGAAATAATTATTCGATTGCGCTCAAATTTCACACGAATATCTTAATTCATAAAATTAAGGTTCTTTAAAAAAATAATTGAAATCGGATAAAGCATGTAGGTGTTATAAGTCGAAAAAATGTTTTAAAAATCGAAAAAATTAGTAAAATTGCGATTTTCATGAGAAATAATTTTTCGATTGCGCTCAAAAACGTGGCAGTTCTAAGTTCAGAGATTTCGAAGGCCTCCATAAAATTTCATGGCAATTGGAGTATTGGTTTAGCCGGAATCGTGTTAACAAACACACAAAAATACAAAAAAAAGAAAGAAAGAAAGAAAGAAAAAAAAACATTCCGGATTTTTTTCTCCAGTGAAGTGAAATGGAATCTTCGCTACGCTCATCCAAATAGGGAGCGAAGCTACGTAATGATTACTCAACAGATCGTCATAGAAGAATACAAAAATCAAATAGTATCGATCATTAAAATCTTTGGTGGAGGCGTCGAATACAGAAAACTGCCACTTAAAGAATGATATCCCCTACCCTTTGACCCCAAGGGTCACCTAAACATTCCGTCTGTATTATCCTTGCTGAAAGGCAACGTTAAAAAAACTAATTGACAATAATTGGAGGTGATGTTCGTTTTTTTTCCTTGAGTTGAGAGTGACACACGCACGGGCAGAAAGTGATGCTTATAATGGAGCTTCGCTCCCTAATATAATGCGATGACAGATCGACAGATGATCGAAAGTCGGTTGATTAATTATTTAGAATGTATTAATAATGTTAATCGACATTTTATTGTTGATTGGGCATATTATGCATTCTTCGTCGTCATGAGAGTTTTTAATTCAGTTTGTTCCGTCCAAACAAATTGTATATTCTTTCTGGTCCATACTAAACAATATGGAGAGGTCATGACAAATTAAGTGACCGTTTTTATAAGGGGTGCGTTCACATTTGAATATTCATTATTTATATTGTTTATATTATTTTATACTTCAATAAATATGCTTACATGCTGTCATCGGAACAACCCCTACTGGCATTGTCTATAATAATATAACTATAATTATTAAAAAAAAATTAAATAAGATCGTCAATTTCAAGCGTTTTGTAGATAGTTCCGAATTACATTTGTGATTCGTTTCTGTTAGAAGTCAACGTGTTCCTCATTTATCTGTCATCCTCAGTCGTTAGACTTGGTAACAAGAAATTAACAACCACCGGAAGAGGGTCCTCGCCGTTTACAACCCTCGCAACAATACACCGTCATTCGTTCCGGTGACAAGAAGACCTCTTCAACTCTATGACTTATGTCTTTCCGCTGACAGGTTGAGCCCAGAAGAAGCGCTCGGGTCGGGGTCATAGAGTCGATACCCCCCCCCCCCCCTCAACGGGGGGACCCTTGTCGTAAAGTGCCCTTGAATTGTGAAAGCATCCCCATTCCAAAAACAGCTTAAATCGTTTTACAGCTTCCAAGGCTGTGCATATCGATTGTCAGTCTTCGAGCACATCTGGTCAATGGTCGCTCAATCGCTCAACGATTTCGACAACGGAGATAATGGTGCGTTGTGAGGTGGCCCCTCATTCACTTCACGTCGCCTACAAAACGTCAACGTTATCTTCATTCTGTACGATTCAGCAGATTTAAAGGTTAAACATTTATCGACTTACAGCAATGAGCCACAATTTAAATAATCTTTATCCTATTTTGAACCAGGCTGTTTCCCCACATTCCCCTCTTTGATTTCCTCCCCCGCATACACGCCGATCTCTTTGAGTTGAGTATACCCCTTTCCATTATTAAATCCCTCAGTGTAAGGGTGTAATTAAAGTAAGCCCCCCACCCTCCACCCTCCCCCTCCACATCCAGAATGGCTGACTATGGACAGTATTAACTTGAAGGGAAATCCATAAGCAATCAGCACCTCATGCGCGGAGATCTTGACTCTTGCTTTTGAGTCGAGCGCCTGTTTAATTTGTTTATGCATACCGCTTGACGGCGGGGTAGCCCGGGTTGCCTATCAGCTAGGCGTCCGCCTTCTTTCACTCCGGTTTGACGTCGCGTGAACAGAATGCGCCCGTTATGAAATGTGTTGGAAAGTATTGTTTGTTTGTTTGTTGTGTTGAATGTAACTTTTTATGCAGGGCTTGTGGGAGATTAAGTTTGGCAATGTATTTTAGAATAACCTGCGTGCTGATTGTTGGTTTTAGTTAAACTGGTAAATATTGTATACGTGAATACTGCGTCGTTATATTCATGCTAATCTACTTGATTATATCAACGCGAGAGTTGAATGTGATTGACATTGAAGCAAGCCAATAACATCGAAGGCTGGTTGCAAATTGTGTTTTAACCCTTACGTTCATCGTGTTTCCTGAATGGCAATGTTCATCTCGATTCTCGCTAATCAAATTCGGCTCTTTACTGTTGCCATGACGTAACATAACATGGCTTCTAGGCCCTGACCTATCTGAAATTACAACCCCTCTGTTCCGAGCGACAACTCACTTTTAAAAAGCCTTTCAAAATTCGATGTGGTATTTTTAAATAATCATCCGGGTAAAGGGACTGGCTTTATTGTCCTGTACTTTTATTGGCCGAGTGGATCTTCAAAAGGTCGTACTCGATCCAATTCCGCGTGTAATCGTCGGTAAATTTCGGGTTTATTCGGGACTAGAGACTACAAGGGAATGCAATAGAACAGTAGTTGTGTTATATTAGAGATACGTCGAAGTGGGACTGGGGTTCATCTCACCCTTGTGTGTGTGTCCACGCTAGTTTGGAGCCTGCGTCGTTTACCTCCCCTCTCCCCCACCCCTCCAGTCATGTTCCCGCCCTCGCCGCTTGGCCGCTTGTACGGGGGGGTATTATACAGTACTACAGTTAACGCAAGCTCGGCCTAGGCCTGCTGCCTGCCTGCATGGCTGTGCACACGAATGTATGCGATTGTGCGTGTACCGAGACGTGGGTTTTGTTGTTGTTATTGCGGGCATTATTCGGCGCTCGACGTCGCTGATTGTCGTCGCGGCGGCGACGGTGCTCCATGTGCGGCGAGTTAGAGCCCACTTGATATCGGCGACGCCTCGGGCACGGCCGCTCTCACACTCACCTGTCGCGTAACCAGCCGACCGAACACTGACAACTTAATCACAGAGGGAGACTTCGCGTTTGTTTTGTTTTTTACAAGGGAAGAACTTGTTGGACATCTGACAGCCATTCATAAAAAATCTCTTTTCGACGCTGCCGCCGGCCACGTTCATTCATGAATTTTTCACGTGAGTGACGCTCATTGAAAAGCCGCAGGGTTTTTATTATTTACCAAGAAGTGACATTTACGAGTGATTCTCCCTTGTGAAAAGCACGTGTGCGACTCTGATTTACAGACTAAAGGGTACATTTTAGATTAATCTTTTTGCGATTATTTCCTCATCATGACACCGTGACGTTTGTGCGACTTTGAAAGTTATTATATATTTACAAGAAGTTAACCACGAAAAGTGACTAATTAGAATGTGTTGATAAGTTTGAGAAGGTATTAAGACGGTGGCTGTTTGAAGCCTAGATTTATCCGGAAGACTTATTCGGACTTGCCACGTTGTTGAGTGACCTTCTGAGCGATCAACGGGGAGGGTTGACCCCCTCCTCGCACCGCGTCGTCGACGTGGCTTCGGACGTGACAATCTGGGGCGCCGGTAAGCCGTCGGTCGACTGCAAGGCAGCCGTCCAGAACTCTTGCTACCGGCGCTCCTCGGAGAACATGCACCTCACCGCGACCTCGGCCACGGGCACGACGTCGTCCACGGACTCGGGCAACCTCCTCAACGACACCTACACGAAGATGACGTCCGACATCCTCGCGGAGAGGACCCTCGGTGACTTCCTGTCGGAGCATCCCGGGCGAGCTGGTCCGGACGGGGAGTCCTCACTTTGTCTGCACGGTGCTACCGCCGCACTGGAGGTCCAACAAGACGCTGCCCGTGGCCTTCAAGGTGGTCGCACTCGGGGACGTCCTTGACGGGACCATGGTCACCGTCAGAGCCGGCAACGACGAGAACTACTGCGCCGAACTGCGCAACTGCACCGCGGTCATGAAGAACCAGGTGGCCAAATTCAACGACCTCCGGTTCGTCGGGAGGAGCGGAAGAGGTGAGGAAACTTTGACTTATAATCTAATTACGACTATGTCTAATATCTTGACTAGCTTTGTACACGGAGATGGGCAAGACGGCATTGTGTACAACCCCTATGTTTTATAAGTAAGTATACATCCGCTAAACATAATCGACTTTTATACCAATAACCAACCATCAATAGCCACTAGCCAGAAGGTATTCAATCATCCCGTTATTTTTTATGGTCTCAAACAAATGCAAAGTACATAGATAGGGGCCTAGATGATAAACAACAATCAGCAGATACATTGGGGACAAGGTACAGTGCAGAGTAGATTGTTAGATAAATAATATAATACTTTCAATAAAACAATGAATAAGTTGTACGTCTACAAGCAATTAGATATTTTGAAGTACTGAATGTGTTTGGGGCACGTAGTGGTTACCTCAATAAATCTTAATGCATACTCTATAATATACTTATAAAATGCTATACAACACTAACACTTAAGGGTTGGTGGTGCTATGGCGAAACCATAGGTCCATGATTTTCAAAACCATGGAATGCTTCAATAAATTGGGAGTACAACATAACATAATATAATCATCTCCCTACAATCGCAGGTTAATAAAGGGGTGAACATATCCTCTTGTACAGCGCGAGTGCTAAGAGGATTTGCGCCAGCGCTACACCGAATGTAATCCAATTTCCTTTAGACTACTTCCCCTAAATCATTAACTTTGTATAACTTACTGAAATAACAATGCACATGCATACATCTGGATCATCAGGGAAGTGGCTGAGGCAAGTTAGGGGAGGCGTATTTTAAGACAATCATTATGATGATAATAGCCCATACCTTGTCCTTATTTTCTATACGACACCTGATTACTATCTCTGTATCATTTCCGTGCGTATAGCCTATATTTGACGTTGTTGAAATGGGTTTAAAATTGTAATCTGTACCGCATAGTAAGTTCACAACAATGAATTCATATTTCTCCGTATCTGTAACTGTAAGCAGGTAATAATAGAGTAACTTACTATGTTGTACTAAACAAACAACTAGCTTCAGTCGCTTGAAACACTAATGCATGATTTGTTACCTTCTTACTTCCATTCTAAAACGACAATTATAAAATGTACATTATTTTATATGCATGCAAATCGTCTTCAATTAGCGATTCGCTGTTATTAAAATTTAATTAATCCAATGTGTGGATACTTTAAGCGCTCTATGATTTTGTATGCTCATGAAATGATTTAACTTTCAATTGATTTGTAATTCATTTTTAATTAAATTGAAGTTTTGATATTATTAAATTGAAATATGTCATCATTTTATTTCGAGCTGATTTTAAATTTTACGTCAACATATATTGTCATTGCAAACTAGTTCGACCGGTCACCAACCTTTCATAAAACTGGATTTATTTATTGAATGTCGTCATAAAAGTTTGGATCAGTATCATCAGTCTTTTGTCAGCAAAACGTATTTCATTATTCTGACTAATCTTGACCATTTGTAGTATTCGTCGTCTTATTTAATGCTGCTCGTCTGGTAAGAATAAGACCCCTCCGCCACTGGAGTCCGCGAGAGCGTGCACGGTGTCGGCGCGGGAAGCGTCGGTTGAGCGCCGGCGAGCGTCGTGACACCCGGCCCGGCCCGGCGTCGCGACGCGTCCGTCCCACCCACCCTCTTACTCGGAAATGAAAAGACGCCGCCGCCGCTACCAAAGTTTGTGCTTACTTTCTTAGACTCCGCGTCTCTCTCACTCGCACTCTCTCTCGACCAACTTTCGAGAAACTTTTTGCGCATGGCAGAAAAATTCACCCCCTCGTCCTCTTCGGTCTGGGGCGTACGTCCGATGTGTTGAATCGTGACGCCACGAGGCGACGGTAAGTGACTTGTAGCGACCCCGACCTCCCTCACTCTGCAATATCACACCGCTAATTAGGCTTCTCTAACGGACACTCTTTTACCCAAACAACAACAACCTGTCATGAAAGAAATACCCCGTGTGAAATATGTCTAAAGTATAAACACCAACAAGGTGATACTTTTGTGGATACTTTATTTACTTTAAGAAGATATTTACTTTTAGTATCACCTCTCAAGACACAAGTATTGATGATGGAAGATGTTGTTTATTAAGTCTACAATAATTATTTATTTTATTTATTTATGAACAAATTAAATAATACATTTCATACTGAAGTGCGGATTGATAAATTCCCTATAAATCCACAAGTTTGATGCATAAATGGTGAATTTACATTTTGTAAATTAAAATTAGACTAACGAGTCTATTCTGTTTAACAAGAGTTGTTTTAAAAAGAAATTGTTATGAAGACACCGAGATTTATCGTCTAAGTATGGTTTAGAATTCATCACATTTTTATATTTTAAATACACTTTGGAGGGTTGTCTTATATTACACAATCTATTACTATACTCTACTATACTATACTATAAACTCTTGTAGTATTGCATTTTAAAATAAATATTATCATTTGATCAATTGATAAGAGTGCACTCCTTTGATAAGAATTGATATAGGCCTATATATGTGTATTATATTTCGAGTCTTGATAATTTGAATTGATGGCAGTAAACAAAATAGTATAGTAAACTCAGTATTAGGAATGAATTTTCGAATTTACTTCACACATTTCATCAATTTATCTTTGAAGAGCACTCTGATGAAAAAAGGTATATTTTTGTATTCTGAAGAATAATTTCTGTATTATTTTTTTCGGGTGAAATTTGAATGACGCTATTTTACGCTCAATATGTAAAATGTTTCACCAGACATTTTGGGCTGTAACTGTACTTGATTATCACTCCCCATTGCAAATGCAATGCAAGGTTATAGCTTCCCACGAATGCATCATACATGCATTATAGTAAAGCTTAAAACATGGAGCGCTGAATGGGTAAGTTATAAATCGTTAAATACTTAATTTGAATTGAGAAACTTGATAGCGATGGTGAGAACGTCTAGCTGTTCATGGTTGTCTGTTTTCATGTTTCTCGTGTGTAGGTACCCGATTTAGGCGCTGACCTTACAAAAAAGGTTTCTGTGAGTATTGCTGCATCCAATGCTGAAAATATATAGGTAGGTAGAATGATTCTGGAATCAGGCTGTGCTGTTTTTTTTAACTTCTGAAATGAGGTAATGCATCAATATGATGCCTAACATGGGGAAACACATACCATATAATTATATAACCTGTTTTGTTAGACAGTTAAAGGCCAACAAATATGAATACATATTATATTATAATTATAGAGTTCATAACATTCAAATTTATATTTATTTTATATATGGCCATAAACTACGCGAAGTGAAATATCTAGTGAACTGATAAGTTATAATATTAATTAAATTGTACATTTATCTTCAATAGTTTTAAAACTAAATGCGTACCCTATATTAAAAGGGTTCGGCAAATATTTTGGACTTAGGAACCAATTTTATATCAGGTTGAAAATGAATTACTTATTCGAGACAAAGCAGGATGCTTAAAACATTGTAATATTTTTAAATCGCAACAAGGCAAATTCCATGATCGCTTGGCTGACAAACATCACACTTGTTCGAAAACAAGTTTAGTTACTATACGGAAGCGGAAATGAAGGGTTCTAGTGTCATATTTTCCTACAAATGATGTAAAGTAAACGAAAAGACCATCATTTTTTTTACGATTTTGTATTTTGTTAAAGAGTCCTAATTTGATTGTTTTCTTGGAAATTTTCAATCTGATTTAGAAAAAATATGGATTACCTTCGACAGTATGGCTCCCCAGTAATCATAAATCCTAATATCCTTTCTTGACAACTATGTATAAAGTATCATGTAGGCTACATCGGTAGCTTACTGACGAACAAATAACCCGGGTTCGAGTTCCGTGGAGGCCGGCAATCAGTCAGTCTCAGTCAAATGCAATAGATTGAGTTCTCTATCCTATACAGCCCTCGTACATTCCTTTCCCAACTTCCTAAACCCTAATCACCTGTAGTTATAGTCACCTGAAGAGGGTCACACCGGGTAAATCTGATGTGTATACCCTACAGCGGGAATCCCACAATTAGGTAATTTTAAAAATTGTAATCAAATTTAGGAAATATTTTATAGCTTAGGTAAAAATGGTTAATCAATACTATTTTTACGTTTAAATTTTGGGTGCGAGAGTATGAAAATTTGCTAACTTTCGCGTAGTGAAGGTTTATGTCCATTAAAAAGATTATATTTTGTCTTAATGATGTTGTGAAACGTGCTTGAAAATTTATGTACGAAATAACCTTCCAATATCATCCAATTTTCCAAATATTTTCTATTCGATTGGTATCTCATTGGAATTTCGAAAATATGCCTTAAAGCCGCGGCAATGCCATCTCAGTATTGCTTTCAATGTCTTTGAGTTCGTCAGTAATTTTTTCATACATATCTTTACAAATGCTTCTCTTATTTCGATATTCGTAATTTCTTCGGAATTTAGTGGTGTCTTTCTTAACATAAACCTAATCAAGAACCTGACGGCTACGTTCGGCGAATTCTTAACATACCGCGATCTGGTCTCTAAACTGCCCGCCTCCACTCATAATGGTTGGTGAGTTGAGGCTGCAATCAGTAGATAATTCGGACAGTAGAGACTTCGATTAACTCCACCAATAACTCGTATCAAGATAACTTTACCTCCAACCTAACGAAACTCTAGTCAAATGAGATTTCGGGCAGTTGAGACTGTGATCGCTTGACAATCCGGGCAATGAAGATGCTACCAAACTATTCGGTCAGATGAGATTTTTTGGTTAGTTAAATCTTTATAGTAGTTAATACATTGGTAGGTTGAAATATCGTCCGGTTGAGTATACGGGCAATTGAGACGCTTCCAAAAAGGTCGAACAGTTGCGAGTCTTCAGCAGTGGGTTGAAACAGCAGTGGGTTGAAATTTCGTTTGGTTTAGAACTCGGGCAGTAGAGAATCTCCCATCCACTTTCTGTTACCGCAACGTTAGAGCCTGATGTGGGTCACCGGTCGCCCTACTCTTCTCGTTGGAGAGCCGGGGGAGGGGGGAGAACTAGAATCAATTTGAGTGTCAAGTGTCAACGCCGATGTTCATGTTCTGCTTGTGAATGATGGAGGAGCTGCGACTCGGATGACGAGTCTAACGTGCTTATCATTGGTCTGAGTGATCACGTGCACGTCACATGTGCACCCTACCCTCTTGCTCGACCAGGGGGTGCAAGTGCAACTTTTGCGAACAGCAAAACGAACGGGAAATAAAACAAATGATTTGTCTCGTGTTAAAGGTTTTTGGTTTTTTGTTACAAATATTTTTAATTGGGGAGGGTTTATAGCAGTAAGATAGTGTTGCTTCCTCAAAGAGCTGGGAAAATAAACTAATTTAAATGTTTAGGTCGTTGGTAGGAGGGGTCTCTCGCAGTCGCCCATCACAATGTAGAGATTTATTACTCAATGCAGCTTCAATCATACCTTCACACTCATACCATAGTACACTAAACTGTATAACGGTCATTTCCAAATTATAAAGCAAATTTAGGAAAATAAAATGTTTGATAAATTAGATAGTCTAATGTGATATTAGAAAGTGTACTTCTGAAATAACCTTTTGATGAACTGTTACAAATGAGAATTATTCTTAAAAAAATAATGTAATTTAGAATAATTTCGAATGTTATTTGACATTTTATAATGCATGATGTGGTAAAATATAACACACTTAATAATTTTGTATTGATTAAATAATAACTGAAAATTAGATAAAAAATAATAGAAAAATGAAATATTTCAAATTGTATTGTTTCGCAATTCTTAACGATTGCTGCAAAAGAATTCAACAATTATCTCAAGTTTGAGGACTTCATCTGCCACAAATGATTTTATGCACAATCTTAAGACGTCAGGATTAACAAATTAACCGAACAGCGAAAATACCCGGAAATGTATAATTCATCTATTATAAACAACGTTTATTTTTTGGGAGTTACAAAATGTTAAAAAATCTCATATGTGTATTGCGGAATGAGGCTTCTTATAGTTATGCCTGACAAATTTTAGGGCCCAGCCAGTATATACCATTCCAATGTTTATACCAATTTTGTTATTATTGTATATAAAACATAAAACATGGCATTAAGACGAAAATGTAATAGAAAGTAACTAGTTGTATGCGGGTACCTAAAACATCGGGTCGGGTCGGTTTTTCGTTTAACTAACACATAGTAATATTATGTTTGGGGCGGATTGGTGGAGGTGCCGGTCCAGCCAATTTGTTATTTTTAACTTATATTATAAAAATGCCACTCAATGAAAATATAGACAATTGAAAGTGAATTGGTAGAAAATCTTAATATTTTTCACAAGTAAAATTCAATATTCATTTTCACTTGCAGAAGAAAAACAGACGTATTTTTCGTACCCGACCCGACTCGACTCGCTAAACATGCACTCTCATAAAATTAACATTTTAAAATATACAAAACCAAAACAATTTGTGGCGTTTTTATCTCGTGTGGTAACTTCAAACTATAGAATCAAACTTGCAGAGATACGTTTTAAAACATATAATAATATAATAATATGTATAATGTGAAGATTTGCTATCGTTTGCACTGCCGAGGTATAACGCATTACACGTGTTTTTTATTTTAGCTCTCGTATGCTGTTCGTATATAGAACTTACAATTATTTTTAAAACTGTTCATATATTGTTATTTCGAGGTTGGTTTATAAGAGATTCGGATACAGTTAATCTAACAATTTAGAGGGTAATGTAATGAATGATAGGTAATAAAATAATTGCATAGCTCACGCACGATTTAATTTAGAATCATTCGCAATAATAAATCGTGGAAATCTTACTTTCGATTGACTTATGGATTATAGTATTAATTGTTCATCCAATATACCATATGATCAAGGAGCGAAATTTAGTAAATGTAATACTGCAATTTTTGTTGTGCATTTAAGCATGTTTTGTTTGGTATCAAATTATCGGCAGTTATTCGTACAAATATGAAGTTCAAGTTTTGAAAACCAATTTAGGAAGTATTTACAGATCATTATCCACTGTGAGCGTACATTATTGTGATATGCTTCATCTTCATCCGCTTACAAAAATGCATTATTATGTGCACATTACAGTTATATTCAACGACTAACGACTGGACGAAGTTCGAAACCACAATCAAATTAGCTCGAGGAGGCCACGAATCTAACATTCGTACTTTTCGAACTATGTTTACGTTTCTTAATTTATTATAGATAACATTCTTGGGTGGAGTCTATGTACGTAAAAACTAGATAATTGGATGAGCGTAGCGAGCGAAGCGAAGATTCCATTTCACTACACTGGAGAAAATTCCGGAATGTTTTTTTTTTCTTTTTTTTTTTCTTTCTTTTTTTGTATTTTTGTGTGTTTGTTAACACGATTCCGGCTAAACCGATACTCCAATTGCGATGAAATGTTCTGGAGGCCTTCTAAATCTCTGAACTTAAAACTGCCACGTTTTTGAGCGCATCGAAAAATTATTTCTCATAAAAATCGCAACTTTACGATTTTTTTTTATTTAAAAAAAATCTTCGACTTATAACACCTACATGCTTTATTCGATTGTAATGATTTTTTCACAGGACCTTTATTTTATGAATTAATATATTCGTGTGAAATTTGAGCGTAATTCAAAAATTATTTCTCATGAAAATCGCAGTTTTACGATATTTTTCTATTTTTAAATTTCTTCGACTTTTTCCACCTACATGCTTTATCCGATTGTAATGATTTTTTTTACAAAACCATAATTTTATAAATTGATATATTCGTGTGGAATTTGAGCAGAATCGAAAAATTATTTCTCATGATAATCGCAATTTTTCAATTTATTTCGATTTTTTAAATTTCTTCGACAAACAACACCCACATGCTGTATTCGTTTGTAATTATTTTTTCACAGAACCTTAATTTTATGAATTAATATATTCGTGTGAAATTTGAGCGTAATCGAAAAAAAATTTCTCATGAAAATCGCAATTTTACGCTAATTTTTGTTTTTAAAAACTTACGCTCATCCAACAACGCTCCTGAAAAAGCGTTTGGGAAGCTTTTTAGTAATTAAAATAGAGATTTGTTTGTATACTTAGAGAGGGTAATGCCTATTTTCGTACATAATTTGTTTTTCAAATTTTGATCCCGTTTGACGAAACAAAATATGTGAACATTGACAAAACTGTACATAGATTATTGAACTTTGAGACGTTATAATACCACCTAATTAAACAAAAACAATTAATGCATCCTAGTTTACTTATTGACAAATGACAATATATAATTTATTTATTACACCTGCTTCCAACATAAGTCGGGTCAGCTGTTGACTAACCAGCCAGTTTTTCTAGGGCACACAGTTTACCGGCTTTCCAGGCCTGTCATGACCTCTTCTCCTTCAATTCCTTCGTCTTCCATTTCATCTTTTCCGTCAATGTCGTCCTCTTCTTTCTTGCTTCTTATCACCATCTGACGTTATTTCCTTCTGCCTACCCACAGTCGTTCTGCTTCTACTTCTTCCCACTCACCTCTCTCCCCAACATAATTTATTATTTGCTCCTCCCACTTCTCTCTTGGGCTACCAGGTCTTCTCATGTTCATATTTCCACTTTCAAATTCTGCTCTCGGTATTCTCTTTATTTGCATTCTTCTCATATGTCCATACCTGCACCTCAATCTTTCTCTTCCTATTTTGAACAGAAGCTTGTCACCTCCAACTCTCTTCCTAATTTTCTTAAATTTAACAATTCTGAAAGCGTTCACTATCTGCGAGTCTTGCCAGACTTGCACTTGTGCAACGACGCAAACATTATTTAACCATTTGAATAGTTAATGAAAGTTGTGTTTTATCAGTAAAATTATTCACGGTTGTATGCATCCATATTATAAACCACTTAAAATTTAATACATAATGTTTCACGATGGATAAAAGTCAACTGATAATTAATTAGAACTAAGTTAATATTCATCTACGCTTGTCGTCTCTACACGTGTATTGGAATACAAGAATTGTTCTTCGTGATCTATTATGAAGTGAAAGAGATTGAGTGTGTTGGGGAAGGAGAGGGGAGGTTCGAAAATGTATTGGAAAGTGTGACTTGCATTTCCTTTGAGAAGGGGTTAGGGTACGAACTCGTAATATGGAACATCTTTAAGTCATATTTTAATAGAAGTGATGGTATGAGTTGGTTATGAACATCAATAAGCAATAAAATCAGTAAAATGTGGGAATACTTTTAATTTAATTTCGTAGTGATATGCATCGGACCAAGAAAGTAACCGTAATATTTTTTGTGGTGTAGGTATTACGGTATTGCTCAGTGACCTCTTAGCCAATGTCAATTACGTAATTTACTTAAGATAAATTGCAATAATTAAACAAAATTGTGTGTTACGACTCACATTCTAATAGAGTTTTAGTGAACGAATAGAACACAAATAACATAAACAATGTATTTAATTGTGTGTGTGTTTGGTGTAACATTGTTTTAAAACATGTCCAAAAACAACCAAAACTAGTTTAGTACGATTTTAAATGAACTCATTATAATTCGTGCAAAGCCCAAAGCGGCGCCACACACACACATAGCCTCACAATCGATGATTATCCGTGTATGCCTTGCGTAGCCTGCCCCATGAGGTCTATGCAGTCCCAGTGCACAGTGCATGCCCCTGCACTGATTAGTAGCCCCTGGTACGCGACCCTCGAGAGGAGGGGGGGGGGGGTCGTGATTCGGTATCACAGGACCAATCAATCGAACGCTGATGTTATTGATAGGAGCCCAGCAGCAGAATAATCCCCTACTTGTTTGTTGCGTTATTAATAGATTTCGTAATATCAGTTTTCAATTGAATCGGATGTTGTGTTGTGAAATGTTTGATTGATGGCTGTTTGGCAGTTTTAGTTACTGCAAGCTGTCGTTCGTTCTGGCTTCTGCTCAATGCAACGGATGGTTTCGCCGATTTGACGATTGAAATGAAATAAATATCAATTGCTATGCAGCTGCAGGCAAGCAACAATTACCATCATTGTACTCTTCCAAATAACTTTATTATCATTGCATATGCCTTACTTTCCTAATTAACTATGTCCCTTTCTTCATTACTGGTAATAATAGTACAAACTCAAAATATTCAAACATGTTATTTTTCAGTTCTTCTCGATAACATATTGATAGTGATCCAAGTGCTAAAAACGGGTTCCCACTTCTTTACTAATTTTACTTTGCTAAAAAAAAATCGTATTTAGAGTCGTTATGGTTTCGAGTTTGACTGTCAGCATTCAAAATATTAGTTTCAAAATATGTATTTTTCAATCTCTTATATTAAATTTGTTAACGTGTTTTTAGCTGCTAATAAAGAAAATAAGTAAATACAATAAACGCTATTTATTGTTTGGTATTGTCATTTTATCTTTCGGAGTAACAATAATGAATGTTTCGCTCAAAATGTTGTGAATGCATCTCGCTTCAAATCTTATTTACCAAAACCCCAACTAAGTGTGCCAATTTGACGAATTTATCTCAATCAACATTATAGGTTAAAACAAATTTGTGTTCGAATTATGTTTTAAATTTTTTTCTTTTGTGATTTGTACGTGGTAATTTCGGCGAAACGTATGAAAAAAGAATATTTCTGCAAAGAATTTGCTTGATAATACACAAGTTTTTCTTTGAACCGCACAGTCACACTATTTACTCGTTACATGCGTGTTGTATTGTATCGCAACGAGTCCAACGAAAGATCGGGACTCGGTCCTATAACATCAGCGTTTCTGAACTCTATAGAACTAATTTCATTTTACGTTTTAAAATTATTTTGATCCGGAGTTCATTTGATAATATAATTTTGCATGCCATTGACAGTAGGGGGTGCTTTTGACAAGAAATTAATATTGTTCATTCAACAGCAGGGAAATATTTTTACATTCATTGGTTTTAATACGCGTTTACCTACATATCCCAGGCAACTGGTATACTTTATTATGATAGCCAACCCTATATTTTCACGGTACCTATAGTAAAATACGCTTCTAAATGTGTTTCCCTAATTTAAGCTTAGCGGAGATTACATTTTCAATTTAAATGTGATTCTGAAATAATTTATTCTGTCATTTTTATAAACATTTAATTATTATGTCAATCATACTTTAGTATGACTTGTAATAATATTTGCGATTAGTTTTAATTAAGAATGAGGATATTATAGTATTATATCATAAAAACAATTGCATCATACTAATGGTGTTAGTAATTGTAATACATTTGAATGAGTAGCATTAAAGTAAAGTGTTCAAAGTAAGTGCACGCATACATAGAGGTGGCTAAAGCGCCAAGTGTGAGACTGGTTCGGGAGGTCACGTTCGAATCCAACCACCGTAAATCCTGACTGAGCTTTATCCAAGGTTTTATTTGATCGTTATTATGAATGCATGAGATTGAGTTCTCCTAAACAGTCCTCGGGCATTCCATTCACAAATACCAAACACCCTTCCCCTTATTACCTAGTTAGTCACCTAAAGACACTAAAAATGTGTACCCTATCAGAGGGCACTATGATGAAAACATGTATTTTTGAGTGCAGTGGTATTAATATTATGCACTACAAGACGAACAAGTGTGATCACCATTCATTTTCAAAACACCTCGTTACAACAACCAACACAAATCCACAAAAAAACTAATATTTCTACATAATTACTAGATTCCAAAAAGATTTGCCAGTAAAAATTGAAATCCGTATTTAAATTTTAAAAATTTTTAATAGCGTTACAAATGTTTTAACGTTACGCCTTAAACTGTTCAATGTTTCTGTTTATTAATTAAGCCTATATTATGATTTTTTCTCAAATGTGACTACTTAACAAAACAATGGTGGAATACGATCCATTGTCTTCGTCTTCGTCTCGAATATCATCGCTGCCGTCAACGCGAGAGCACATTTCCTGGTTTACTCGTAACATCAAGACCCAAACAATATATTGTAAGATGTGTTGCATTCAAGGGATTATTTTAGTTGGCTTAAACAATATCCTTGTGATTTCAATTCCTCAATGCGAATACCTACTACACATAGCCTAGATAGCGGAACCATCATAAAGGCTATTGTCAGCGCATCGCCTGTATACCGCACCAACATCAACACAAACGCTATGTATTGCATTCTAGTTAGATCTATACACAGAGAGTATTGAAGTAAATAATAGACTCAACTGCATATTGCTTTTGATGGCGGCAGCTTACTAGTTATCTGTTCTAATTAGTAAACACGAATTACAATATCTGTGTTTGCTTCATTGGCTTAGTGAATCCTTGATAAGGTATTTATATATTTAAATAACCAAAAACAACATCGAAACAATATTATACATAGTTTGCTAACAAAATTTATTAATATAGATGGATAGAAAGCAAAATATTGTTCTACCCATATTATATGTAATAATTTCTATACTTTTTATATAAACTACATTGCCATCATAGACCTACAAGGAAAATTATGCATTATAATGTTAATCATAAAATTATTTGGTGTAATACCTATTGAAAATTAAATATAAGAGAACATTAGAATGATGGTAAGAAATCAAATCAAATGCAACTACTTACAATTCAATTCAATTCACTTTTTTTCCAAATATTATAAATCCTATTATATGTGTATAACCTTGTAATACTGAATCTTGAGGTGGGGCATACCATGCCAAGTTAAAAGTTATTTATTTTTACATTAGTTTAGATAACAATATTAATTAGGCCTAACACTAAAAGTACCATTGAAATTGTGTAATAATAAAAAACACAGAGGAAAACAACTTGTAGTGAGTCAAAACTAACACTTGCCATGTGGGGAGAAACCCCAGTGCGCTTAGTGTGCGAAAACAAAAAAGTATAACTAGAATTTAACTTTTGGGATACTTATGAATGCCATCATCATATTATTCAAAACAATATTTATTATTATAAGATACATTTATAACAAAATTCAAATCTTTTATTTTCTTCTAGCTATCGTAATGGACTATTAATAGAGAGAGTATAGGCCTTTTCTTGCGTGAAAATCATAACACTTTGAAAAGAGAATGTAGTATAGAAAATAACGACATGGTGACATTATGGACAATGAGCCGACCCTATAGCGGTGACTTCAAAATTATGCGATGTAAATACATCAAGACAAAATACTTTGTAACGTATGCAACTGTGTGTGTGTGTGGCTCGTTGGTGTTGTGGTAAGCGTCTCTGCTTCCAATGGTAGAAGGTACAGGGTTCGATTCCCTGCTCTAGGCAGAATTTTTAATCTTCTGATTTGGACTTAAGTCCATCAGTTCTTGGGTTAGGAATTTGTAAACGGTGACTTTGGAGCCGTCCTAGCAACGAGGCACATAATAAATTCAAAGTTGTTCTGAATCGGCCTTGTTGATTCTGGCGTTGATCCACGGGTGTTCGCACTGTCCATACCACTGATTGCTTCATTTCCTATTAAAAATATCGAGCGTCGGTTGGTTGTCGCTCACTCGTCGGTTGCGTCGGGGCCTACAGGGTTTGCTTGGTCGCTTTGGTTTAATGTCCCCCTCTGAAAATCAGTTGTATGACTGAGTGGATTTACTGTAAATACGAATTTATTTATTTATTTATTTATAGCAATTCTCTACAACAACAATGCAACAATTTAATTTAAAGTGAAGGACAAGCCACAGGTTGTCTATAGGCTAACAGGTTGTGGGCATGTCCATTACCCTACACTGGCGATCTGTCTCGTCATGGGACAGGTAAACTACAATAAACTAACTAAATACGACTTAAAAACAAACACATTGCACATTTTTAAAGTCGCAACCATAGACTATACCTAACAGTTGAAATTTGTGAGTTTCAAATTCATTGGATTGGAATTATAATTTAATAAACATGAAGATACAATTACAACCAATTGTGATATATAGGATGATATTAATTTTCAATGTTTTATTGTACGAGTAATCTATTTTAATTTGAGCTGCTCTCGGTTTGGTTTCAATGGTAGAAATAGGTGACAAACACACAATCACACACACAATAAAAAAATGACCCTTTGTGTCTATGAATATGTCTGGCTCATAATGAAATTTAATTTAATTTATATTGAATATGAATCTGTCAATAGTTTTTGTAATTTTAAATTGCCAATCTGAAGTGAAATAGGCTCTGGGCATGTTTAAATGTGCATAAGGTACTACGCAATTAAATTTCCACAGTACGAAATTCACCCAATGTCTTTAAACATTTTTCCGACATTTTGTCATGAAAACTTGAAAATGCTTTGTATTACCAACAATGTCCGTGCTTCAATGTATATGCAGAAACTAACGCATCACGCATGTAGTTTTGAATTACCTGACTAGTGGCGACATATTGTTATTCGAGTATCGTTTATGATTTTTTCTTTCGTGATTTTAGTTTTATTATGTTTGATCACAAATCGAATCCGGATTTCAGATATGTCGACTAATCTTTTCAAATCGCCCATAGCATCAAACATATTTTGTATTTATGTTTAAGACATGGCATGCCAAATTATCGTATTTCTTTTAATATGTGACACCCATTGATTGCATGGGGCTATGCTCTTTTCTAACAATCTATATGGCATTGTTAACACGTTAAAAAATAAATGATTGTGTTTTAATTAGTATATATTATTTTATTTATTAATTTATCTATTTGCCACCAACAACAGAGTAAGCTCCACAAGTATAAACACATGACTTAAGAAAATAATAAATACACATGAAATCGTACTCGTGCCATCGGTGTAAAAATTAATGTGCAATTCATTTAAAATGACCTAGTATGAAAACAATGTTTCACGCTCTCTAAAACGCATTTCATTTATAAGCAAAGCCGTACCCGAGTATTCAAAATTACTTGGATATTCTGGTAGGGAGAAACATGATTGAGAATCTAGACTGTGAAATATGAATAAAAAAACTTTAAATCTCATAGCTTGTACTGTTACAAAAATATTTAAAAGTTTAAACTAACATTCTTAAGAGGAAAACCCCTTATTTTCATCAATGTTTTCTTATTTATATTTTTGTTATTTAAAGTATACCTACGATGCACCACCGAATTAAACTATATAATAATTAATATCAATAAGATTCACTTTTTAAAATTTTGGTTGATAGTATGGTGAACAGGCAAAGCCAAAAAATACACTTGTTTTTAGATATTCCATTTATAAACCAATATTTTCCACCCCTCTTCATTTCTTTGTCGTTATATAATACGAAACCCAAACTCCCCATGCAAATCAATGTGTGGACCGTACATAATACAACACAGTCGGCGTGCAGTCTCGCTGGCTGTTCTGCGATCACCACTTGGTCGTATCGATTGCAGTCACACTCACACTCCCATGCACATGCACATGAACTGCACACGGTGCATGCAATCATCACACAAACGCACGTGCAGAAGCTCTTCACAAATGAATACTTAAAATAACGTGGGATTGATGATGGGAAAATTGAAAGGTGTTATTTCGTTGGGGTTGAATGGGCGAGCTTAATGTGTTTACCGCAGCCAGTTGGGTTTAAGCATGTATGCCGGATCATAGCGCAGCGTACGTGGGTGTGTGCGTGTGTTTGGATGTGTTTGGTAAACGGATCATCCGAAGCCGATGTAGTGTTTTTAGTTTATTGTATGTGATGTCTGTTTTCTGCACGTGTGAAGTGCTTTGTGTAAAATTTAACGTTATGAAATGAGATTTTCTTTATTAAAAACTGCACTGGGGATTTTAATAAACGAGGTGTTCTTTAGAACCATCTATGCTTAGTCAAATGTGTTTCAGCAATACTCCACATATACCAAAATTTGAAGTGAAGAGAATGTTGCATGAATATATTTCAATAACCGCTATTAGTGTTTTCTCGTAGAACCAAATTAAGGAATAGAAATGGTAAATTATTTCGCTTTTTGTTTGGGCACGGATATCCCGTGGCTCACTCATGCTATTTGAAACGTAATCGTCACCTAGGTTTTACGAACATTTGTATGGGATGACGCTTTTACTAAACACAGATTTATATAATAGCAATAACCCACCGAGAGCGTCCAAACCGTTTTCGACAACAATTTGAATTATGAGAAATGGATATATTCCAGAGCACCCTTACCGATATTTTGAAAGATAAAGGAAATTGGTTGAAAGTTGGTTGAATGAAAGAAGAACTTGAATAAAAAAGGAAAAAAGTTTTTTTGACTCGACAATTTTCTTTCTGCCATTATATGCAAATTTTGTCAATAAGAAAAGTAAAGTTCTAGATGCAATAAGTATTTAATTATGAGCTACTACGCCGCGTTGTTGGATGAGCGTAATTGGTGCATTGAGCTGCCATGTGTTATGCGGATTTTCTGCTGTTCTGTGAAAAAATCAATACTAAGTTGAAGATTTTTTTTAAAAATTAAATTAAATTAAATGAAAAATTAACTTTTTTTTTTTTTTTTAATTAATTGTAATTTAAAAAAAGGAAAAAATCGTAATATTGAAATTTTCATAAGAAATAATTATTTGATTGCGCACAAATTTTACACAAATATATGAATTTATAAAATTAAGGTTCTGTGAAAAAATTATTACAATAGGATAAAGCATGTAGGTGTTATAAGTCAAAGAATTGTTTTAAAAAAGAAAAAAAACGTAAAATTTCGATTTTCATGAGAAATAGTTTTTTGATTGCGCTCAATTTTCACACGAATACCTAAATTCATGAAATTAAGGCTCTGTCAAAAAATCATTAAAATCGGACAAAGCATGTAGGTGTTATAAGCTGAAGAAATTTTTTAAAAATCGAAAAAAATCGTAAAATTGCGATTTTCATGAGAAATAATTTTTCGATTGCGCTCAAAAACGTGGCAGTTCTTCGTTCAGAGATTTCGAAGGCCTCCATAAAATTTCATCGCAATTGGAGTATCGGTTTAGCCGGAATCGTGTTAACAGACACACAAAAATACAGAAAAAAAAAGAAAAAAAAAAACATTCCGAATTTTTTTCTCCAGTGTAGTGAAATGGAATCTTCGCTTCGCTCGCTACGCTCGCTACGCTCATCCAATAATACTTTTTATTGTTTATACACACCTTTGTCTCCAAGACGAGTATAAGGGAAAATAATTTTCTGAAAAAACGTTTGTTGTACTATTTTTTTGTCACTTTGTACAAATATGAGTTTTGAACCGGTGGACGAGAACAACAATAAAATTGTAGCTCAAAATTATGTATTCCACCTAGAACTTAACTTTTCTTGTTGACTCAAAATTTGCATATAATGGTCAAAAAAGAGCTATTGTCGTGCTTAACCCATTCAGTGGAGAATTAAATTGGCCAAAATTAAGTTATTTTCAGCAATAATTTCAAAATACTAATTTTTTCTAAGATTTTTAGTGTTTTTTTTTTTTAAATCTTTTTTTAAAAGGAATTTTGGGAAATTTTGGATTTTGAATTAAAGCTTCATTTTAGGTAAGGATGTAAATTTGATGAACATTCCTAAAACACGATTTTTTTCTGAATTTTTTGCATATTTTACATTTTTTGTAACTCAAATAGTAGCAATACTACAAATAAATTACTTTTCCGGGACAAACCATATTTTTTTCATTTTTAGCCATTTTTGCAGATGTGTATTTTCAATTTGCTCTAAAAAAGGCACTTTTTGTCCAATCGGGATGGGAAAAAAATGTATCTATTTTTAATGCACGGAAAAAAAATAAAAAAATTAAGGTCAAATTGAAAAAACTATCCTTTACCCTGATATAAATTTTGAAAGTTGGTGTCCATTAAAATGGACGATTCCACTGAATGAGTTAAAAAGCTTGTTTTTCCTTTTTTATTCAAGTTCCTCTTTATTCAACCAACTTCCAACCATTTCCATTTGAAAATATCGGTTGGAATGCTATGGAATAGCCTTGTAACTTACTTGAAATTGTAAACTGTTTAGTTTGAATCGTTATTGCGTACATATGAATTCATTCGCATGCATAACATTTTCCATTCGCGAAAAAAATCGACACATAATGAGCATGAAATTAAATGACTCCTCTAGAAGTCCACGTTTGCACATTGAGCGCAGTGAGAATGGCTTTAAATGCATCGATTGTCATGGACTTTTAAAATGGTATTTCCATTTATAATCGTTCACTCATGAACTCGTCCTCCATTTGTTATTACGATGATCTTCGATCAAAAAGCTATGTAAATAAAACAATTAACATGCAGTTGGGCTGGGCTATGACATCATTCATTAACCGACATCACACGGGAATTTTGAATCGATATTTTATTATCGAAATTTTATTATTTGTGCAAAAAATTTAAAATGTAAAAAATGAAAATAAACTATATATATCATAGGTTAATATCGCCAAATGTGAAAAACAAAGTTCACGTTCCCATACTCGTGTTGACATATCCACCTTTTGTTAAAGTCAGAATGAATTTGCTAAATACTACCCGGCACCTCCACCATAGTGAAAACACGCGAACTGAAATTTAAAGAATTAATAATATAATATCCAATATTTTTCTTAGATATTTCCAGAATTTTGGGCTTACACATTCCTATTTCCAAAAATCCTATGCTCGTTCTACTGTTTGACGTAATTTTGTTCTTAATTTATCTAATTTTTAACTTCTAAATTTCTATATATTTTGATGTGGAATCCAAACATCGACATCGTTTCGAAATATCGATATATTTGTATGCCCAGCCCTATCATAAAGAAAGTTTTGTTGGTTGGTTTGTTATTATGAACATACATACCGAGTCCGAGTTCAACATTAATATACTTCCAACTTACTGTCTGAAATACACATGGAATTATGAAAGTATTGTTTAAATATACATGTCTGTAAACCGTGCCGTGCAAAGAGTCTAGTTATTTACGTGTGTTTTTGTTGCCATAAATGGTTTGAATAATAATATGACAATAGGAATTAGCAACAATACGGTGACATTTCGTTCCAATTTAATTCCCCTGCTCTGCAATGGGCTGGTCTGACACTGAAGCCTATACACCAGAGCTTTGTACGATCCTCTTTTGTTTCTATAGAATGAGAATGAACGATCTGGCCTGTACATGTACATCCGCGACCAAAAGTAAATCAGCCCTTGTACGAGGGTGTACATACGAGTCAATTTGACAGACATTTCTAGTTTATACATACACAGGTAACGATGGATATTGTCGAACCGACCAGACTGCAGTTACGAATAATTAATTTCATTTCCTTTTTTGGTTCGAATATTATAAATTATATCTTTTAATTCACGCATGGCAAAATCCATATTTCATTATTAAAACTCTATGAAGGAATTCAAAGAGTTAGGAGCTAGATAATATACAGGTTAGATAGGTTATTTCATCAAATTAATACGTTATTAAAATATTGTAGGAACGACCCGTAGATGACTTCTGTATGATCATTGGGCTGTTGAGTCGTGTCGATGATGAGGCAATGCTGGACAGCTTCTTCAAGACTGATGAGATGAATGATGAAGCAGGTATTGAATCATTGTTTTAAGAGATCATCGTTCGTTAATACGTACAATTGGAAATTATAGGGTACAAGACACTAGGAAAAATAAATAAAATCGATATGGAAATAAAAAATAAACAAATTATTAAAAAAGATTTATTGGGCAAAACGTCAATTCTTGTTGTATACTCATTTTGTTGATGCTGAATTGAGTGAACATTATTATACCGTCTACAATATTATACTCAAGTGATACATATGCCCCTGATTGGAGTTTTTACACCTCTCAAGGCATAATAGCCCCCTCCCTAGAAGGAAAAAATATATCTTATTAAATGTGGTAGCAAAATGGATTTTATTTTTCGTTATCTTTTGGCGGTTGCATGTGCTGTAAGAATATTATTAATACACACTTTAAATATGTTATCGTTAGCGCGGTAAAAATAGCACTAACATTTCAGTTTTGTAGCATTCGTTTATTGAAAAAAGCATTAATTAGAATTAATTGTTTTCAGTGCTAAATACATACACATGTCACCTTTCGACGTAAGGAACAATTTAAAAAGTTTGCCAAATTCTCCCAAATTTATGTCACAAACATATTATTTTTACAATTACAATCAAACTAAGATCAGCAGCTCTTTATGGGACAAGTAAGTAATAATAGTTGAGCTTTTTGCCACAAATTAGTAATAACTAGAATTTTTCGCACTAATGCTGAGATTTAGTGTTAAGCAAAAAAAAAATTAACGGATACATCATAAACCTATCAATATAAGTTCGTCAAATAAGCTTTAAACTCAATTTCAACATTTAACTTGTATAGTTAAAACGAAATTACGAAGACCTTATAACACCTTATCATTATTATTCATTGCTTTACCAGGATTGTTGAAAAGTTTACAGAATGATACAGAATAACAAAAACACCGCGTGATGGGCGGTGTTCGACAACACGAGGTGTAATCTTACTTTATTGTCCTAGAGTCCATAACTGACTTGGATATAATAGTATGTGAATAAATTATATTAATGAATCAATAAGCTTCCGATTTAATTTAGCTATTGATATATTATTTTATGATCAACAACTCGTGCCTGTAATTTATTTAATTTCTTTTAAAAATGTTATCTTAATATATCTATCCTATTCCGTATAAAATGAATGATTTAAAATGGCGGTCACTAAATAAAACTAAGTAGGCCCTACTTCATAGTAATTCTGTAGTGGATTGGTAAGCAGGCTGTTACACGTCGTTTACTTTGGATGAATCGTCGACCGTCAAAATCACAAATGTTTTCTGCACTAAAATTGCTCAATTCAATGGCCTTTTTTAAATTGTCTGGGTAAACACAATAAACAACGAAGCGTGTATATAAAACGTGAATGTTAGGTTATAGCTAGCCCTTATAAATAACTATCTGTCTCCTGTTTAGAGTACTTAAAATATAACTAGTTCACTAGTTACACCAAATATGGCGGCTATAATAATATGGCGGCTGCACTGCATGTCACTTGCGTGTTACTTAAAAACCATTATTTAAAGACTTCCCTAAAATTCTCCCCCCCCCCCCCCCCCCTCCTCCTCCCAAGTAACAAGCATTATTGTAACCCCCACATTATAGGTATAGTACTTGCGTAAGTGATAAAAGTACTTTTTGGATGATACTTTTAAAGTAGAGAACATTTACTAAAACGTTTCATTCATAATATTTAAATTTGTAATATTTAAATTTGTGTTTTTAAGCCTTTTTTGGTTCACCGTAAAAGCAGCCACTGACAATGGTTGACATTGTTGGGATAATGTGTCCTTAGTTTCAACTTTTCCATTAGCTATTTCAATAGTGACTATTAGTATGACAAGTATGGCTTTATAATTTTATAAACATAGATCACCAGTAAACATTCCAACTATGCAATTACAAAATCTAACTTCATCTTAGTTTAGTCTTATATTAGAACCATGATTAATAAATATGCATAATAACAACAATGTAACTACAAAATCTGTAAAGAGTGTAATACACTCAAGATTGTACAATAAAGATTCATTCATTCATTCATTCATTCATTTATACACAACTACACTTAGTTTTACATTCAGTTTTTTTTTCAAGTGGGATGGCAAAAGCATCCCGTTTTGATTTATTATGTGGTTTAGAATGGAAGTAAATTTTTGGATAAGTAAAAATGAAGGGCAGACAATTAAGTAATAATAAAAAATGCTAGTGCAATTTAATTGCTTCAGTGGGGGTGTTTCCGTACGTTGTAGTGGTCGTATGGTAGAGTTGGCGAGGAACTCTTTGAATTTTCTTTAATTTTAGTAATTACATCAACCCTAACCTCTTTAACAAACACCAACGAAATCTCGTTGTGTTAGTGTAGCTCGGCGGTATTAATGAGGAAACGCAGCTTGAATATTATTGTTCAAATGGGAATACTACTTATGAAAAAGTTCGTAACTCTTGTTTTAAAAAAAGTTCAAGAAATAATCAAACTTCTAATCATTATTAATTACTCGGTTCAAAATTTGTGGAAATAAAAATTAAGCTCATCTTATTAGGCATATCATGCGCGTTTTATTTTTTCGATTTATAGATTTGGTATTTTAACTTATTCCAATACATAATATTAACTTTTTATGTTTCAATTTAAACCAATTTTTTTATATAGTCATTAGAATAATGACTTAAATGTCCTACTTCTAAAATATAACATGTAAATAATCTTGCATTAATCATCACATGACTTATATTAATGCGTTATGTATAAATTTGTTCATATAAAATGATCGAGAAACGAAAAAAATGTCAAGTACATATTGTTTTAGCAAGTAAAACCTGTGACGCAAATGCTATTTGAAGTCGCGAACCACCGTGGATCATTTGACACCGCTAACTGCGTCAAGGGTCAATGATATTTGCTCCGAATGTCCCTGGCATATAGGCAATACTGTGGGATACGGAGAGTGTGTGTGCGTGTGTGTGCGAGGGTAGGCAGTCATTCATGGTCAAGCTTCACACACACACACACTCCCCCCCCCCACCCCCAAACCACCACCCACACCCCAATGCACCCCCTATCACTATAAAGTCCCTCTTCAAACCCCAATCAGCTCTTTCACCCGTAATTCCACTCTGCGCCGTGTACAAGCAAATTCCATTAAAAACGCTTTTAAAATCAAAAAAACCTTTGATGCTTTTCCGTGTTTACAGCAATTTTTAGTGGCCTATGAATGTATAATATACTCTTGTTCATGGTTTATTTTATACTATCAGAAACTAGTAGCTAAAAGTGCATTAATTACATGAAATCCTACCGCATAGCGGCAAAGTGGGGGGGTAGGGGGTGCCGGTGGGGGATTATAAAGTATTACTGAACGTGGAGGGCTTGTATTTTTTTTTTCTCTTGAAACTGTCTATACAGAGTTTGTATGCGATTAAAAAAACACACAGAAAATAAAAGAGTTGAAAAACCGAGTTCACCTCAAAATCCCCGCCGAACTGAGGTTTCGCGTTCTACCTCAAACTGACCGGGCCGACCCCGCTCCAACCTCATTCGTGATATCATCACATCAAACACACACACACACACACACACACACTCACTACGTCGATCCGTGATGGACGGGCGTCTGCCATTATTTCCAACCAACAACGTCGGACTCGGTTTCTGATACGAGGCTGGGATTTATGACTTTTGTTTGTTATAGGGAACAAGTGCGATACGTACACTCAAACAAAGAGTGTGTACTCCTATTTATCTTGTGTTTTAGACCCTCTCATTTATCGCCTGAGATACCACTATCTGTAGATAATTTCGCCCATTATACAATAATAAGACATCATGTGCAAAAACATAAAAATATGTAATTTTTGCTGGTATTGTGTGTAAAAAAAATAAATTATAATATGTAACATTAATAATCACGACAATGTTCTGGTGCCGCGTGTCTCTAAGCTATTTACACTTGAATAATATTATAAAATAAGAGCATAAAATATTCCCAGATGGATGGATTGTAAACAGGTTAGCCACGCTCCGTTGTTCCAACGTTTGTTTGTTGGTTGAAACCCGCCTAATAAAGTGCTTGCCATGAATAGGAAGTGACCACCTGCCGTTTATTGTGTATAACTCTTATTTATTATGATTATTGTTACTCTTCCGATGCGCATTTGTCACGATTCGCTGCGCAGTCGGCCGCTACACTGCGCTGCGCACGGATAAAGGGTTGTTGTTTGGGGGGGGGGGGGGGGTGATGTCTTCATCAAGCTTGTATGGTGGTTCTTGTCTTCTTGATGAGGGCTGGTGGACAGTTAATATGTTATTTACAATTAATAGGAAGATATTAACGAACAAGTTATTATAGGCTATATTGATCAACATCAGCAACAAAATTAAGCTATAACTCACTTTATATTTGAAGAGACTAAATAGGTTATTGTTTATTTGTTTATGGCAATTTCCAAATAGCTTACGTGCAGTTCAAGTCCATAGTGTGTAATGAAGATTGTTTTATGTGTTATACGTCCTAAACAAGAAGACATTTTTATAAACACACATTATATTTGTTTGAAATATTTTCTTTTTTTGTATTGTATTGTATGTCCTATTCAGTTTCGAAAACTATTTGGATGGTAATTTGAATTTGAATCTCACAATGGAAATACATAAAAATGTATTTCTTTAGAAGAAGGATCCTCCTGATACACGTGTTATGTTACAAGCCTATAACGTGTTTCAGTGCTTGCACTAAAACACTTAACAAACTTCAATAAAACATAAATATTGCCTAATGAGTTCATCTATCGTATTATATGAATCACGTTTTCCAAGCATCTTTGCATATTAATTTGCGAGTTGCGACTGTTGTTCATGACCATGAGAAATAAAACGTCATGCTGCTTTCTATTCATCGATTTTACTTTCAACTATAAGTTTTCCTGTTGCGAATGTGACCGAAGTCTCTCCCGCCCTCTCCGCGTCTAACCATACCATGCCCACCAATCTCCACGTCAACCTCTGGCCAACATTTCCCCACAATTTCTCGCGTTTTGGAAACCAGAAGGAAACCTCGTCGTCTTGCGGTGCCAGTCGCCTGCTCCTTGAGGGTTGGTGGTGGGGGGGGGGGGGGGAGTTGAGGGCGAGAGAAACGCCAGGATGAGGTTATTTCCGTTTTGCCATAAAGATTGCGTGCGTGCGTGAGTTAAGTTTGGTGAGGCGGCTGGAGTGAACCGACACGAAACCCGAGATGTCTTAAACCTTCTGACACCCCCACCTTAACCCCACTTAGCTGCTACTTATCTGTCGAAAATATCTACGGTTCTATTCTAATCGAGACTACCAGCAGTAATCAGTACATTTTACAATGTGCCTCATTGAGGCGCGATATTTTCAAAGACAGTATTATTGAGAGATTTGAGTACGACAAAGGTAGAGCTCATGCCAACCGCGATTTACCTGGTACGATTCCCGACATCGGAAATCCTGACTTAAAGTTTTCTTAGTGTAGTTATATTTTTGGTCAAGAAGGCGAATAAATGGGAAATTACATGAAGCGAGAGACAAGAATATAATATTTTATGGGCAAGTTTCCCGCAAATCATATGGTCATGGCATTTGTAATAAGTAACCATTTTAAATGATTTTGAAAAGAACAATTCTGAACACGTCAGCATTGACTGCACTAAAGCACTTTTACACCAACCCTGCTTTATAGTATACTTGTATTGGCATTGATATCAATATCATTTAACACGTTGAATCACACATATTATCGCTAGTGAATTTTAAGTTGTTGGGGCTGTTATTAATCTCTGTACACCATGCTTACACTGAAGGCACTAGAAAATAATGTTTATTTGCAGTTAAAAATAAATACTGTCTGTACATGTTTTAAATAATATGAAATTTGAACATTTTAATTGTTAACCAATAGTGTGAAGACTCATCGATAATATTATAATTGTTTTCTACACTTTGGCCTACTCTGATACTTAAAATTTACCTACCATATACTATTTTGAAAAGGAGTATCCGGTATTTATGGATAACTATCGTTGGTGGAGGTGCCGGGTATGTTTTGAACAGGGCAACCTTCCTCATACTATGCATTGTGTAATAATTCATTTGACAGTATAATTCCGAATGATTTTTACTTTGAGTTTCGTAGAGTAAAGACAACACATTGGTCGTAGAGGATTACCTTGTTTATCTAGGTCTGCAGGGTCGTGGGGGAGTATAGGCTCGTATGTGGGGGAATTTTATTTGGGCAGGCCCAGCTATGACCATGTTGTTCAAGGTTTGCGTTTGAAACTAGTTTGACAGAATGTTCACTTGGATTATTTTCAACAAATTTTGTTTATAACCTCGTATGCGTTTCGTCTATTGACGTGTTTTCTCAGTCGTAAAGTTGGAACTCACATTGTAAACTTTTAAATTAATTGTTCATAAGTCATTTAAATGTGGAATTAATTCATGTAACGTTGAGCTTGAAGTGTTGTGAACCCGTTTTGTTTCTCTACTTCCAGGTAAAAGCTTTACGTTAACGATCAACGTGAGCTCGTCCCCGCCACAGATGGCCACGTACAACAAGGCGATCAAGGTGACTGTTGATGGACCCAGGGAGCCTAGGTCGAAGACAAGTAAGTATCTTATTTAGAATACTCCCTGTAGATGTCAGGGAGCTATAAGCTCCTGTGAGCGTCCATACGTGTGTGTGTGTGGATGTCACGTTTTAGAATCACTTTTCTGTCAGCGTCCATACGTGTGTGTGGATGTCACGTTTTAGAATCACTTTTCTGTCAGCGTCCATACGTGTGTGTGGATGTCACGTTTTAGAATCACTTTTCTGTCAGCGTCCATACGTGTGTGTGTGTGGATGTCACGTTGTACGATCAAATCCGAACATACCTATATGATTTACATAAGGTTTGTTTCGTTGACATTGTTATTCAAGAAGTAAAATTCAGATTTTGATTATGTTTGTTGCGCTGGGGATTTAGGGAGGTAGGCCCCCTAAAAGGTTTTAATATTTCTATACTCTTACCTCAACAAATAAGCGAGAATTCATCTTTTAATGTTGTCTTCCTCTGGTTGCCCGGCGCCTCCACCAACGTCGTGATCCCAAAGCTGGAAAAATCGTTTTTCTTAAACTTTCTTCGTTGATCTGTTGAAAAATTACCTACTCCCGTACTCCCGTACCCCTACTTATTTAGAGTATCACTTGGTAGATGTTTTGGCATGACTCAGTCAACGCTCAGCGGTTGGCGTATGAACCACGATGACCACCTACAGTTGTATTTCTATATTATTGTTAATACTATTGTTTTATTATATTTATAATTTTTGTTCCTCGGTCCAGCAGGGATCTCATGCACTTTGTCAAGTAACAAAGTTAAATGTGTAGTAAAGCGAAGATAAATTTTGTTGATTTTTTGGCATTGTCTTCCATTTCTTCTCCAACCGTCAAGTGTATTTTGCTTTGGTAATACCTATTTTTGTTGTAATACACAAATTCATTATTATGTTGAGTAAAATTAGTATTTAGATGTACGAATCCAGATAAGAATTAAAGTAGTTGTTAAAATATGTTTTATACGCGAAGATAATAAAATTGCTTCTCTATTACCTTCCCACCACCAATTCATGTACACAATTTTATTTATTTATTAAATTGCTTTCACCTGATTTACAAATTGACGTTTGAGATTAAATGTTAAATGTCGAGAGATTGTATTTTAAACAGATTTTGTTTTTTTTTAAATCAAATTCAATTAAAATTTAGATTATAAAAAATAGAACATTTTTGGCACAAAGTAATCAACATTTTTACAAAGTGAAGGATTTGCCTGTAGGCCATCTTATTTCGTTTCTGCAGAACACATTGTATATAAGGGGGAAACACTCATTATGAGGGCCTAAGTACGGTGTTTTTATACAATGAGAATAGGGCCTACCCACCTTCACCTTGCTTAGATATGCATTACTTGTAAGTAGTGATTATTATATACATCAATTACCAACAAGGAGTAATTTTAATTTGGAATGTATGAAATTTTTTCCAAAATTATTGCATTATTGCAAACAAATATTATACAATATTATAACACCATTAAAAAAGAAAAAAATACTAATTCAAAAAGCAGAGTGCAAGATTGTTCAACATTATTGTCGTTGTATACAGATAATAATTAAGCAATTATGTTTAGTTTATAAATCTCTCATTATACATTCTCGAAAAGTATTTTATTTGCTATGCAAACGCAAGTGACTTACAATAACGTAGCCTCCCCGTCCTCATATCGTACAAATGTCAACTCATACCACTCGTTAGTCTACGTGTGGGGGTCGGCATGTTCAAACGTTTTCGTTTTGAGGGGCGCTGGAAATATTTGTTGAATCTAAAGTCTTCTCCAAATAAATAAAACACACATTTAAGGGATCCCCTAATGCCGCTAAAGTTCCCCCAAAGGTTTTTCAAATACTAGCGAGTTGTTTTTGTAATGTTAGAAGGGTTAGGTAGTGTGTTCAGAAAATGAGATACTTGAATGGGGAGATAGCTTTCAATTGTTTCGGCGGCTCCTTGAGAGATGATAGGTAAGGACTATCCCAGATGGGTTTGATCTGCTGGCAGCATATGGCAGAAAACTTTAAAGAAGTGAAAGCATAATATTCAAATAGGATACTTGCCTTTTATATTCGTCAGCCATACTGTTCTATTTCGGTAGTTCTTCTTGTGAGGAGTAGATCTAAGAGTATTTCTTTGAGAATATAAGCCGTCTCGCTTCCCCTCGGAAATGATTGTTCTATGCTAGGGTTGTCCAAGTTCAAACACTACGATCCATTGTCTAATGATTACGATAATTTGACTTTAAGGGGCTGTTACATGATTGATTACATGATTGATCCTGAAATTTGCGAAATTAGTCTTTTTGGGGATTTTTTTAAATCGACATTAATCTGCTTCTTTTTTGTTTCAAATCGTCATTACTGAAACATCGTACCAACATAAAATAGCCCTCATAACATCGTATTTTAAACTGTGCACAAATATACACTCAAACACTAAAAAATATGCATTCAGAAATCACACACCATCTTAATCATCATATTTTGACCAAAACACTTGCCCAAATTACAAAAACAAAATATAACAGAATTAAAGAAAATGGTTGTCGATTACGTCATTAATCGCCAATATTTTTTATATCAAAATTCTCCAAAATCACGGGGCATAAGGATTGTCCCCATGTTATTTCTTAAGGGAGATTTTTGCTGAAGGGACCTAGCTCGAAAATGATCAAGTTCGAATTTTTTCCGGATCATGGCCGGAATTTGGGTGTACCCAATAATTTTTCTGTTGGTAAATTCATAACTATAGTTAGCATATTGAAAACACTTTAGTGGAATTAACTCTATTTTTATTATATAAAATAACAACGTTTCGGAAATGACAAACTTTTTCCGTCTTCAGGTTTCTTGTCGAAAACAAAAAATCATTTTATCAAAAGTATATCAAAACAAACAAAGACATACAAATACTATTATAGTTAGCATGAATGAAATACATATTTTTGATATTCTATAAAAAGAGCTTGTTGGCCCGGAACAATATTATAAAACCTAAATTAAAAACTTATTACCAAGACCACTATACTCATCAGGCATCAACCTGATGATGGGTGAAAAAGATTCACCCGAAAATTCGTTTTTAAGTAAGTATAGTGGCTTTGGTCAAAAGTTTTTAATTAAAGTTTAGCGGATGAATACCACATAAGACTACATTCGCAGGTCGCGACACAAGTGAATGTTTATGAACTTGACGCAATATTACCTTCACAATCTTGTACATTGTAATGTGTAGTTAATTATAACTTAGAACAAATAAAACAAGTTTGAATTGTCATGTACATGTCCATTGTCCAGTATCCCGCCTACTTGTGTAGTGTATGGGTTTTAACTCTGACTTACCTTACTTAAAAGATTATTTTATTTTGCTTTTTGACCACTTTCCATTGTTTTGTTTCGTTTGTTTTTTTCAATTAAGAAACCTTACAACTTCATTCCCGCTAAAAGAGTCATCGCCTAAGTTCTAAAGTAACGTCAGTCGCTGCTCGTCATGTTCGTACTGACTTTTGGCGCCCCTGGCAGCTGTCTCTAAATAAAATGAATATGACGCCGTCGGCAACAGCGTCGTTCCGTGTGATCAAGTGTTCGCGAGGTTTCTCGCATTTGATTGGCTGTCAGTGCGGCCTCACAAGACGCTCTCATTGGTAGCGGAGATATTTTTAGGTGACGAATCATTTAGGTTTTTAACCCGCCATCATGAAAAATATCTGGGACTATAACTGTCCATAGTGTGTATAACCTCTAGGGAAAATTTCAATGGCCTGATAAACTCGATGAATTTAGTTTACAAGTTGAAACTTATAAAAGAAAACTTTTGGCTGTTTCACATTATAACTAACATAACATAACTATTAGGACAATACAAATTTGACATTAAAAATAGTTAAGAAGAACGATATGAATACACATTTTGTTCCAATAATCTGATGAAATGCTATGGTCGATGTTTACATAGTCTACATTCCATTAGATTTGGAAAACCACTTACTTCCACTAATACCACTGTCATCACTATTACGACCATTACCGCCACACTCCCACTCACTCCCAGCCATTACGAGTTCCACTGACACCACTTGGCAATAATAACATTGCTAGTACTATTATTGCACCATCCTTAATACTACTACTTATCCTTGCTCTACAACCAAATAATTCTACGGTAAAATTACTTACAGATTCAAGTATAAATTCAATGTGGTACGCAATGTTATTAATAAAGGGGCTATTACCCCAAAATATTATTTTTTACCACATAAGCTTTTGTATAATACTACACTAAAATGACGGTTTAAAAACATATCTTATATCTGTGACTTTATACGAATTTTTCAATTTTTTCAATCCGGTAATTTGAGTAAATTGGTGTTTTGGGAAATTTCTAAAATCGGCTTAACCTGCTTTTTTTATGTTCCACATAGATACTAGAGCATCAGAACAATCTAAAATTGCCCTAACATCGTATCTTGAAACTGTGCACAAATATACTCTCAACACGCAAAAATATGCATTCCAAAATCACACCCCTGCTTGGTAATCAGCAAATTTTGACCAAACCACTTCAACAAATACAAAACAAAATTTAGAGGATTTACAGAAAAAGGCTACCGAGTACGTCAATAATGGCCAATATGGTTTTGGATCAAAATCCTCCAAGGTCACGGGGCATAAAGATCGTCCCCTTGTTATTTCTTATGGGAGATTTTTGCCGATGGGACCTAGCTCGAAACTTAGCAAGTTTGACATAAAAAAATCCGTTCATGGTGGACTTAATCTTTTAGTTAATTTCTTAATTCATAACTATAGTTTGCCTAAATGAAATATATTTTTTGAGTTTAGCGGGTGAATACCCATTTAAACATTATTTTTGTAAAACAAATTAACTGAAGTCATGAAGAGTCTTCAGAAACAAAAAGATAAGCGTAAATGGAAAATATCATCAACAGAGTCGAAGTGTGACATGGTTGTAGAAACGTGAAGTACTTTATTAGGCATCGTTAGATGAGAGCAACACATCCACGCGCTCGCTTTTTAAACTTTCCGGCACCTCCGCCCACGCGTCAAGTGAACGCATAGTAGGCCTATGAGGCATCCTTAGATGACCGAGCAACACATCACACGCGCCCGCTTCTAAACTCTTCCGGCAACTCCGCCCACGCGTCAAGTGAACGCATAGTAGGCCTATGAGGCATCGTTAGATGAGAGCAACACATCCACGCGCTCGCTTTTTAAACTTTTCCGGCACCTCCGCCCACGCGTCAAGTGAACGCATAGTAGGCCTATGAGGCATCGTTAGATGAGAGCAACACATCCACGCGCTCGCTTGTTAAACTTTCCGGCACCTCCGCCCACGCGTCAAGTGAACGCATAGTAGGCCTATGAGACATCGTAAGATGAGACCAACCACATCCACGCGCTCGCTTTATTAACTTTCCGGCACCTCCGCCACGCGTCAAGTGAACGCATAGTAGGCCTATGAGGCATCGTTAGATGAGAGCAACACATCCACGCGCTCGCTTTTTAAACTTCCGGCACCTCCGCCCACGCGTCAAGTGAACGCATAGTAGGCCTATGAGGCATCGTTAGATGAGAGCAACACATCCACGCGCTCGCTTTTTAAACTTTCCGGCACCTCCGCCCACGCGTCAAGTGAACGCATAGTAGGCCTATGAGGCATCGTTAGATGAGAGCAACACATCCACGCGCTCGCTTTTTAAACTTTCCGGCACCTCCGCCCACGCGTCAAGTGAACGCATAGTAGGCCTATGAGGCATCGTTAGATGAGAGCAACACATCCACGCGCTCGCTTTTTAAACTTTCCGGCACCTCCGCCCACGCGTCAAAGTGAAACGCATAGTAGGCCTGTGAGGCATCGTTAGATGAGAGCAAACACATCCACGCGCTCGCTTGTTAAAACTTTCCGGCACCTCCGCCCACGCGTCAAGTGAACGCATAGTAGGCCTATGAGGCATCGTTAGATGAGAGCAACACATCCACGCGCTCGCTTTTTAAACTTTCCGGCACCTCCGCCCACGCGTCAAGTGAACGCATAGTAGGCCTAGGCTGGGAGTGAAAATCTCGCCCTTTCCGTTAATTTCCGATTGTTAGCAACTTGTATCGACTGCATGAAGTTTGCGATGAAGTTATCTGGAAGTGAAAGGGGGTTGGGGTGGGGGGTGACCACACAGCAGCTGTTGCAGTCTCAGTCCGTGTCGGGTCTGTCTTCTCGTCTCGTTGATAATGAACACAGGAGTGTCACTCGTCAGACCCCCTTCTCTTCTGCAGCACACTTCTCTCCTCTCCTCTCCTCTTACTCCTCGGACGACATGTCGCCAACTTATGGCCGAAATGACCAAGCTCGTAGCAAAGACATTGGAGACACAAGCAGGAGTCTTCATAAGTGACGGCATTCGTCTCGACGTTTTCAAGATGAGAGAATTAACGTTAAAAAAATTACGTTTTCAAGAATTAAAACTAATAAACTTTGTTTTCTAATGTGACATGACGAATTACGTAATATATTTTGTTCATATGTAAGTAGAGTACATTAAAGTTTTATTACAATTGTAATTATATTCTTAAGGCTATTGTACCACCTCTGGCCGATAATTTGAAAGTCGAAGAAACATGTCTGAAAAGTTTAAAATAACAGAAAAAAATTGTGAATTTTTTTAGGCGGGACATAACCTCACTTTTGGAAATTATATTTAGATTTTTGGATAAAAGTGTAATATTCAAATCAAGTTCGAAATTAAATTTTGAGAATCGGTTTTCTGGACATAGTTTCTAAACACCTTTAGCTATAACTTGACTATAGCTAAAATAGTTTTCTGAAAATAACAGTTGGTGTAGGAATTTTTTTGTCGAACGGTACAAATGATTTGAATATTACACTTTTATCCAAAAATCTAAATATAATTTCCAAAAGTGAGGTTAAGTCCCGCCCAAAAAAATTAACAATTTTTTTTCTTTTATTTTAAAGGCCTTCTTTTATTCAGCAAACTTTTCAGACATGTTTCTTCGACTTTCAAATCATCGGCCAGAGGTGGTACAATAGCCTTAACTGATTATTTTAACACAATTATGGACTAAACATAATTTAAGCGTTTTGTATATACCAAATAATGCCGTGCATCTAGTTGGTAAACCAAGGTACAAACAATACAATACAATACAATACAATACAATACAATACAATACAATACAATACAATACAATACAATACAATACAATACAATACAATACAATACAATACAATACAATACAATGCAATACAATACAATACAATACAATACAATACAATACAACACAATAAAATAAAATACAATACAAAATGCTTAGTTACATGACATTGTTATGACACAGCCATACATAGTAAATAGAATATTGCAAATTACCTTGGCTCTTAATTGTTACACATGGCTAATGTGGAAAGTACAAACTTAATAAAAGACTCAAAACATAATAAACACATACAAACATTATTGTATTAAAATACAAACAAAACAACAAAACAGCCACTATGTGCAATGTATTTGGAATATGTAAACAACTATCAGCATGAAACGTTCTATAGAGATGCCAAATTATCAAATCGATGTAATAATATTATTAACAGGCTTTCTTGAAGATGGACCATGCAGACATAAAGTAGGTATTTCAAAGAATCCCTTTAGAACGGTGGTATGTTAGCTTGGCGTTTATTTAACCAATGTTTTACAGCGGCTGGGTGTTCCAATTGATTGCTCGCTGTAAATATCCGTGTGGTATATTTGGTTCAGGGTGCGTTTTTTGGCAACCGAAATTATCAGGAACATTCGCCCAAAGTTTTAACAACTTGCAATAAATCTTCGGCCATTAATTCTACTAAGACTATACTAATAAATTAGAGGATTGTGGACACAAAATACATTTGTGAAACTCCAACTGAAGGACGAACTAGTGCTTACACTGTGGCCATCACTCGAGGTTAGATTCTGAGCACGTGCACTATACAAACATACAATCTTTAAACGCTTACTAATATGTTCTTTGAGATTGGAAATGTACAGTATGACATTCTTCTTATATATTTTGTAAAGCACTATACTTTTTGTTTCTATAATTTTGCATCTATTTTACTGACTCTAAGAATTACTTAGTTACTTTGTACATTTGTTGAACAAAAATAGGTTATTAGTATACCATAACTTAATAAGTACAGTATGACATTCCATACATTTTGTAAAGCACTGTACGTAGAAGTTTTTTTTATAATTGCGTATTTTATTGACTCTAAGAGTTACTTTAGATACTTTGTACTTAATTCGTTACACAAAATTAGATTATTATAGTATACCATAACTTAACAAAGGGTGTTTCTTCGTACTAATGGGCAAGCTAAGTTATAAAATATGTTTTCATTCTTCACATGTTCATATTGCACAATATAAATAATATTTCATTAACGTTTGTGTAGAATATATTTTTATGATATTGCGTTATCTTTTCAAAACTATTTTGTTTACATAATTGAAATAAGATAATTATTATACCTTCGGTACATTTTTTAATTTCGAATCAATACACCACGGGATACCAGAGAAAATCCCTTTGATAACCCATACAAAGCTTCGTCTTCGTTGCATGTAACAATCTGTATCAGATATGCTAGCAACACGGTTTAAAATGTTTTACGAATTTTCATTAAATCCTTTTGTAAATCTCTCCAACAATCCAACATGGCTGCCTCGCTTCCTCAACAAAAACTAAAACCACCCGGTGTGTTCCAACACAAAGTAAGGCCATTAATGATACTTACAACTAGGTATTTACTCCTTCTATTTGCCCCTTTCTCTTTGACTGCTATCTAATTTCCTCTTCCAGTTTAAGTTATCCTATATTTCTCTGTCACCCTTGGGTGTCAATACTCCAGTATATCCTCTTAGCACTGCGTTCCTGTCGTATATTATTCATCCGCTCCCTCTCACCCACACACGTTGACTTGATAAGTCTCTCGCTCAGTCTCTATAGCCTAGCATAGTTTAAGCATAGAGAATCTCCAACTTTATCGTCGAAGGCTTAGAGAGGCAGATAGACGCTTTCAACCAAAGTAGACCGATTATACGCACTTTCTGCTTTATAGTTAGTACGCTGCATGTGGCGTGCTTCGCAAGAAGTTTTGTGTGAAAGTGCCTATTATGTTCGTAGCGAATTGCATGACATTCTTATAGAAGCATTAGAATAATTACGTATTCTTTTTATCACGCGTTTTCCCTAGACACGTGTTTGACACTTAACAATGTGGTTAATTCAAAACTCAACCTGGAAATGTTAAATTTACAACAAGAAAATATATGAAATTATCGTCACCTTATTACTAAACTCAATTTAATGGAGGAGTTACAAACGTGGTCTATATTTTCTGGCAGACTGGTTTGTTCTGGAATACATTTTGTCTTAATTGGGGTTCCGCGTATTTAATTAGGCCTACAAAATAATATGAATAGGCTTTCTGTGTTTTCAGATGTTGTCTAAACTCTAAATGATTTACATCATTAAACGATATCTGAAGAGACTTCCTATAGATTAACGTAATACCTTTGTCTATAGAACACTTAAGAACTTTGCCAAATCATTTGAGAGATGAAATTGTAACTGTGCTGACTTCACCCTTGCTTGGGTCGTTTCTCGTCAGTAATATTCATTCAATTTCCGCGTATGTATAGTTTGATATGTTGCAATATAGAAAATTAAGTGTTTTCGTCAACGATTTGTAGCAGTTGGTTTCTAAAATGGGTTAAAGTTTGTTTTGACTTGTCATCTACTACATGGTAGATATTATTGTTAATATTTTACTGCAGAATATATAAATTCATATACAACTTGGCCTACATTATTACACCACTCACACCTAGTAAGGCATTTTACATCTGATTTGATACATTATTTATTATATTTCTATTATATTTTATTTGTGGCCACATTAGGACACACAGGTCCCACAAGTGCAATTTACCAAACCATACCAATACAAACATTTATAAAAAAAAAAAAATGACTATACAATTATATAAACATGAATGTATTTTTGTTCCATGTTTTATTTTTCCATACTTCAAATATGATTTGCATTTAGTTCTAGTTTTCAAAATTCAGTCTATTAAAAACCATTACAGATTAAATGTAGTTGATTTGATTGATATCATCGGTAATCTTTTATCAAGATATTATGTTCTTGCTTGGGATTTTTACCGTTTGTATATTCTTTAAAAAAAACTCGTGTGAATCTATAAACCATGCCTCGAACAATTGAGTAATCGGTATTATGACGAAGATAAGCGCCGTGCAGCCAGCAATCAGCGAATGCCTTGAAGATTCGCCCTCCGGCAATTGCCAGGTGGTCTGTGTGTCCGGGGCTGGTTATACCGGCTCTTGAGTGGCGACCGGGAGAGGAAGGGAAGGGTAGGGAGAATGTCTAATGAATTGCTTGTTTAATTAATTAGAGGTGGACTGGTCTCGACTGCTGAGAGTGAAGTGAAGGAAGGGCGAGTTAGTTAGCTTAGCCCGAAAAACAAGCAGCTCTCCTAGCTCTTCGACCAAGCTGGATGGCGGAGAGCCATGCAAATAACTTCAAGTGAGGCAAAAACAAATGGTAGGTTTAGAATCGGCAGTGAAAGACGATCATTTATAGTCACGGCTGTGGGGGAAGGTATTTTACACCAGTACGAATGGAAGGGCCGGGAAAGATTCGAGGGGATGGGAGTTATTCGGATATTGCTGGAAGTGACCAACACTTGAGAGGCCACTTCCACTTGCAAGTTAAGCCTCACATAAATTGAACAAAATGTACTGCTTAATTTGATTAAGTGATATCAACAAAATAATGAACCTTTATACAAGAAAACTTTGGAACTACAAAATGCTTCCTGATCCTTGTATACTTCTTTTCAATCGCGACTATATTAATTTAAAAAAAAACAGGCTAACTTAATGTTTAATTATTGTAAATTTATTGACATTGATGTGTGACCGAAATGAGTTAATTTCTACCCAACATAGTCTGTGTGGCTCATTAGTCCACTGGTTATTGTCCCTGCTTCCAATGTAGAAACTCCCGGGCAAAAGAAAGATGTTAAAACTTCTGAAATGTTATTGGGACATTTGGAGCCTTCCTAACAACGAAACACGTGATAAAATTTAAAGTTGTTCCGAATTAACCTCGTTGATTCTGTTGTCCCCACTGGTGGAATCGTGCCCTACGAGTTGGTTCGGTGTTTCCAATTTTAAAATACCGGTCACAGGATGCCATCAGCGCTGACGAAGATGGTTTTGTGTTCTTTAAATTAAATTTCTTCAATATGGAAATCAGTTATGTTACTGACTTGGTAGACTCTAAAATTATTGCTTATATTTATTTATTAAAATTAGAAAATAATGAACGAAAACATGTCACATTACTTTTAAAGTAATGACTAATGATACATAATTTTACACCAAATTGTCTGTTAAAAATATACATATTCTTTGAACTCCACGAGTTTTAATTGAACTTGTAAAAACAAAATGCTATTATACTGAAAGAGACATTATAACGCGATCTTTCTAACTAATAAATGCTAAATATCACTTCTTTGGCAATGTAAGATTTACAATACATTCGATGCAAACACTTATTGTACTAAACTCACGTAAGTATTTCGTGTTTCAATGCCGAGCCTATCGTAGTTTCCCATTGACTAAATCCGTGAATCCAAGCAGACATTCCTCAGACGGGAGTTCGGGGTCTTATTGGTAAACCTCGAAGACTTAGTGTTAATCCAGGGGTCGTGTTTTTCCGCGGGTCTTGCGGCCTTCCGCGATGCCGCATACCACACTCGGAGTCTGCACGGGCTCTGTGGGCCTACGCGCTCCAGTAATACATTCTCTACCAGTGGTGTCCAAACTGTAAGCCGCATACCAACCGACAGAGCTGGCTCGACTGTGACTTCATTCGGGAGGTCCCGAATGGAAATCTCGTCGAGCGCGACAATTCTGACTAAAGGTTTTTTCTGAGGTTCCCCTTGGTCGTTAATGCGAACTCAAGAACTCGGATACCCTTCACAAAACTCATACACTCATAACAAATAACTGCATATAATATGTTAGTGCTTCTGGCCTGCTAGGATTATATGTTAGTGTAGACGCTAGCGGAGATGTGTTAGTGCTTCTAGCCTGTAGTCGGACTGATATGTTAGTGTTATTGACATGCTAGACGGACAGATGTGTTAGTGCTTCTAGCCTGTTAGTCGGACTGATATGTTAGTGCTTCTGGCCTGCTAGACAGACTGATATGTTAGTGCTATTGACTTGCTAGACATACAGATGTGTTAGTGCTTCTAGCCTGTTAGTCGGACTGATATGTTAGTGATATTGGCCTGCTAGACATACAGATGTGTTAGTGCTTCTGGCCTGCTAGTCGGACTGATATGTTAGTGCTATTGGCATGCTAGACGGACTGATGTGTTAGTGCTTCTAGCCTGATAGTCGGACTGATATGTTAGTGTTTTTGACATGCTAGACGGACAGAAGTGTTAAAGCTTCTAGCCTGCTAGTCGTACTGATATGTTAGTGTTATTGACCTTCTAGACGGACAGATGTGTTAGTGTTAATGGTGTAGTGCTGTCTCTTTTAGGACAGCAGCAGCAGTTCCACGCCTTCGCCTTCGGACAGCGGCCTTTCTTGTCCGGTCACTTCGGATCGCCGTTGGACCCGCTGCAAAGAGCGGCCGATCCGCTGTCCGGCTCCTTGTCTTTCCGGATGCCGCCGGCAATGTCCAACTGCCAGAGTAAGTACATGAATTATAAATTATATGAATTGCGTTATATAAACTTTGTATTCTTATTCTTACTGTTGTTTTGTCAACTATCAACTAATCTGTGGCAGACGACTGATAGTTGTCTAAATATTCTTTCATATCTTTTCTTTATTTACAAGTGCAGTGTACAGTCCAAATAACTCTTTATATTATTAAGTGAATGCATACAAATAATATTATTGAGAATATTTAGTAAGACTTATATCAAATGAGAGAATTTGGGCCCATTATAGTACACTTGGTTTGGTACACACATCCTTGTGACTATTGCTAACACTGCATCATCCTGACTCCTGAGCCTTACTAGCAGTCCCACGTTCATAAGTCCTAACGTTTACCTAGTAAAATATTCTTGTATACACTGATTTTCGAAAGCGGCAACTGTGACAGTAAACAAAAGAACATTTTCGCGAACCTCCCTTTGAATTAGAATAAAGATCTGTCCCTCGTAACGAATAACACGGGAACGAAGGCTTCATTCCCAGTGTTATAGTGTGGACTGAGTAGGCATAATAAAAATATATTCTGTTAAAAACATCCGGAGCAAATATTAAAGGATTCAATATCTTAGATTACGAGCTCCAAAGTGTAACGTTTATCCTTTCATTATTAACATAGCTGTGACGTCATTTTGAGGTTGTACATTGGTGATAATTAATTGACCGCGATCCTAATCATTGTGCCATGAAATGTCTTACTGGCCGCTTTAAATTCTCCACAAAACCGTGGTTGATTGCTGAAGATTTCTGCTGTAGGCCTAATGCTTGAGTTTTTAATCTGTATTTTGTCCAATTCCATTAAAATAAGGTACACTTCACGTGTTATTGTGTGCAAATACATTTATTTATATAAGGAACACAATTGTATTTAAAATAAGCTTGTGTAAGTAAGAAAAAAGGAAACCCCGTAATATTTATTATCTTAATTTATTTATGTATTAATTCATTATTTAATTATGTAATTTTTACTATGCTACAAGTATTTAAAATAATTTATTAAAGTGTTAAGTCCAAAAATAAAATTTTAAACAATTTTTCTGTATCGGTTGATAAGCATTATCCCAAATTGACTTCACGATTCACTTTTCTCGACAAAATTATGACTAATTTGTTAGTAATTTTAACTACCGGAAATCTACTCTCAACATCAAAAATAATTATTTTCATCAATAACTTCATCTTTTATTAACAATAATAGAAAAAATAATCACTAACATTAACTATGTAAAATATAGGTAAATGTTATATAATTAGGCAAGTTTCCATCCTGTAATGGAAATACTTTATTTGATTGAAATGAAAAAATGCAATTGCAATGCAATGAACGCACTCGCACACCAGTTGCACATGTGTGAAATTTGGCATTGCAATAAAAGCAACATTCTTTGTATTGCATGCATATGAATAACATTGTTCACAGATTTGCGCTCATAGCAATTACGAAATAACCCACAATGAAAATATGTGATCTCCACGTGACAAGTGAAAAAAATGCGAATTCCGCTGTGAAAGTGAATAAAGTCTTACCCCTCACAGTGTAAACGTTGACACTTCATGAGCTCGTATGGCTACTGTGCGTTCATGCTAGGACCGCTGACTTCATAGAATCCCGTGCTCATAAAGCAGTTTAATGTTTATGATGGGCAACACGGTGTAAGGTTATGTACCAAACTCTTAATGTAGTCACGCCAGGATGTATCTCGGTCACAGAATCATCGAAATTCGAATGTTGACATAATTTAATTAATACTAGGAAAACGCTAAAGTCCCGCCGCGTTGATGGATGAGCTTTTTTGTAAGTTTTTAGTTTTGTAGGACCACTTTTCCATTGCAAGTGCTTTTTGAATTCATTGTAGGTGATTGTTGTCAAATTTCTATTGTTACTTGTTAATTGTTATTATGAACCCCAAAAGCCTCACATTAAAACCTTTATTCTATGGATTCTGGCTAACTTTTTAACTTTTTCTTTCAGAAAGCAATACATCACCATTGCCTTAATGTCCAAGTAAAATATGAACGTTGTAGCCTTACCCGTTTGGTCAGAATCGGGTCAAATGTCACGAAAATATCGCACTTTAAATCGAAAAAATCGTACAAGTACGATATTCATGAGAAATATTTTTTTGATTGTACCCAAAAATGTGGCAGGTCTAAGTTCAGAGATTTCGAAGGTCCCCTCAAATTGTCATCAAGATCGCAAAATGCCGCTTGCCCGGTAGACAGAGAACAAACAGACAAACAGACAAAAATACATCCATATATATAAAAAAAAACACCCGAGCTAATTTTTTTGGCGGGTCAGTGAAATTGATGTCTTCGCTTCGCTCATCCAACAAAATTAGACGCCAACAATTACAATATTGTTTGTAATCTCAAGAAAACTGCACAACACAAGTCAATAATGTCCCCCATTTTGGGTACGTTAGAGTCATTGCATGCAAGAGGAATCAAATAATTGGATGAGCGTAGCGAGCGTAGCGAGCGAAGCGAAGATTCCATTCTACTACACTGGAGAAAAAAATCCGGAATGTTTTTTTTTCTTCTTTCTTTCTTTTTTTTCTTTTTTTTGTATTTTTGTCTGTTTGTCCGCACGATTCCGGCTAAACCGATACTCCGATTAAGATGAAATTTTATGGAGGCCTTCGAAATCTCTGAACTTAGAACTGCCACGTTTTTGAGCGCAATCGGAAAATTATTTCTCATAAAAATCGCAATTTTACGATTTTTTTCGATTTTTAAAAAAATTCTTTGACTTATAACACCTACATGCTTTATCCGATTTTAATGATTTTTGCACAGAACCTTTATTTTATGAATTAATATATTAGTGTTAAATTTGAGCGCAATCGAGAAATTATTTCTTATGAAAATCGCAATTTTACGATTTTTTTTAACAATTACGATTAATAAATTAAAAAATTAAAGTTATTTTTTTATTTAATTTAATTTAATTTAAAAAAATTTAAACTTAGTAATGATTTTTCCACAGAACAACAGAAAATTCGCATAACACATGGCAGTTCAATGCACCAATTACGCTCATCCAACAACGCGGCGGGACTAAGCGTTTTCATAGTAATATTAAAATCAGCATTGTATACGTGAGTGGACGAAGCTAGCCATCCAAGACAAATTACCACGGGAGCGTCACGGTTCTAACAAAAAATGTGCATTCGTACATTTCGAATGACCACTTTTCTTCACCAATCAAGATAATATTTGTGTGCGTACTCAGGGAGGTGATATACATATTCTCGTACGATTTGTTTTTCAAATTTTGGTCCGCTTGTTCACGCGAAATTTGTCAATTTTGACCAAAAATAAAAATTGTTTATGGATTTCGAGGGAAAAAAGTTGACGAACATTACGAGTGGAGGCTGACATGTAGACAAATATGACGGACTGTGTCTTATAATAATGTTGAGACATGACAGACGGAAGTTTATAATATGTTGAGACATGACAGACGGTGTCTTATAATATGTTGAGACATGACGGACGGTGGCTTATAATATGTTGAGACATGACAGACGGTGTCTTATAATATGTTGAGACATGACGGACGGTGGCTTATTATATGTTGAGACATGACAGATGGTGGCTTATAATATGTTGAGACATGACGGGCGGTGTCTTATAATATGTTGAGACATGACAGACGGTAGCTTATAATTGGATGAGCGTAGCGAGCGAAGCGAAAATTTCATTACACTACACTGGAGAAAAAAATCAGGAACGTTTTTTTTTCTTTCTTTCGTTTTCTTTTTTAAAAAAATTTTTGTGTGTTTGTCCACACGATTCCGGCTAAACCGATACTCCAATTGCGATGAAATTTTATGGAGGCCTTCGAAATCTCTGAACTTAGAACTGCCACGTTTTTGAGCGCAATCAAAAAATTATTTCTCATTAAAATCGAAATTTTACGATATTTTTCTATTTTTAAAAAATTTCTTCGACTTATAACACCTACATGCTTTATCCGATTGTTATGATTTTTTCACAAAACCTTAACTTCATGAATTTATATATTCCCGAGAAATTTGAGCGCAATCGAAAAATTATCTCTTATGAAAATCGCAATTTTACGATTTTTTTTATTTTTAAAACATTCTTCGACTTATAATACCTACATGCTTTATCCGATTGTAATGATATTTTCACAGAACCTCAATTTTATGAATTTATATATTTGTGTAAAATTTGATCGCAATCGAAAAATAATTTCTCATGAAAATCGCAAATTTACACAAAAAACATACGATCATCCAACAACGCGCCTGAAAAAGCGTTTGCGAAGCTTCCTAGTATGTTGAGACATGACAGTCGGTGTCTTATCATATGTTGAGACATGACAGACGGTGTCTTATAATATGTTGAGACATGACAGATGGTGGCTTATAATATGTTGAGACATGACAGAGAGCGGCTTATAATATGTTGAGACATGGCATACGGTACGGGAATATAATCTGTTGAGACATGATAGACGGCGGTTTATAATACTATGTTGACGAACATAACGGAAGGTGGCTTATTTGTTGACAGAAATATACCGTGTGTGATGATCGGCTACATAGCTTCGAACGTGTCCTCCTTCATTAGGGACGGGGGTCATAGTATGCAGATGTGTTAAACGTGTTAGGTTCCCTATCTTAATAATTAGTCCCTAGATCGTGCGACGTCATAATAAGCGCTCTGATCTCGTGAGTGTCTTGATTGTATTTTAGTTAAGTTCATTTTAGTTATGAACGATACTTCCTGGTTGCTACACAACCATCTTTGTAATGTCAATGCATAATGTTTTGCTAGTCAATCTTGGTTCGTATCGTTGGTTAGTGACCATCATGGTTTGTTAGAGGGAACGATGACGAGACAAGCGAGACTATAAGTGGTGATGTCACAGCAACTGGTTGCCCCTAGAAACGAAGAAATTGACTCCAAGCAAACTTTGAGCCTGCTTTTCCCAAATTTGGCAATTCTTCATATAGGCTCAAAGATTGAGCATAATAACAAAAAATGACAAGCTATTGTACAATATTGTATTAGTAGACCTATGATTATTACACTACTTTAAGTTAATCTAAGCTGTAAAGTTGTAAATATATTCTAAAATATACAAATAATCCCTAGAAACTTGGCCCACATTTTAATTGAAATCATTCAATCATTCATGGCTTCTAGTACCAATTATATTTTTCCCTCGTACTAATCGGGGGAAAATACGCGATTGAGACAAGTTTCAAGATATTTTTAGAGACTTGGTCGAAAATACTACCCATTGGCTTCTAATGTTAATGAATTCGTGTATGGAGTTTTAACTGGTCGTTGCTATGCGTTGCAATGGGCGGCCATGATGGAATGACGTCATACTAACAGTGTCTGGAGCAGCATTTCATATCCAAGAAATTTAATATTTGATTGCGTTTCATAAACTCTGTGTACCACACCACATCATAAATAAAATAGTATTGTAATAGTACGTGGGATGGGCTTGCACATTCAAGATTTACTTTCAAATGAGTATTCATCCGCTAATTGAAAAATATATACCTAACTAGTTATGAATTTACGGAATAGCCTAAAAAAGTTGGCAATTATGCTAATTATTTTCGAGCTAGGTTCAATCGAAACAAATCTCGCATATGAAATAACATTACGACGATCTTTATGCCCAGTGATCTAGAGGGTTTTTGCAAACAAAAAGATTGGCCTTTAGTATCGTACTTGACCACCTTAGTGTAAATCATAGCGTAAATCCACTTGTTTTTGTAAATTGGACAATTGGTTCGGTCAAAATATGCTGATCAGCAGGGGTGTAATTTCAAAACATATTTTTGGGGATTTTGTAAAAAGTATTTACGTACTAATTGGTTATTTGATAAAGGGTCATTTTAGATTGGTACGATGCCCTATATAATATACTTAGTGTCTACGCGAATAAGAAATAATTAGGTTAAAGACATTTAAGAAATTCACCACAACTTCAATTTAAGCAAATTTCAGGATCACAATTTTCTAATCACAGTCACAATATATAATTTTTAAACGGTCATTTAATATGGTATTGTGCTATAAATAACGTACTAAAACATAATTATTTTGGGGTATAATAGCTGTATTAACACAACTGTGTATGTTAGGACCAGTTCCCAACAACTTTGGTTGTCTTAAGAAATTGTTTTTGTTATAAGAAATCCGATATCCTGATTGGTTGGTAATGTTTTAGTGGCCTGTCATAATGAAGTTACTCCTTTTGATTGGTCGTCGTAATGATTATTGACATCTGATTGGTCCGTCTTAAGAATTTTTGTTTTGTTTAAACCAATTTTAAAGACTAAAAACAATAACAATTTAACATGTAAATCCTATCCTCTTAAGACTTAACCAATTTGTGGGAACTGGGTCTTAGTTTACCAATCGGACGTTTCGATAATCACACTTATCATGTTCAATTGTTAAAACCTTAGTTTTTTAATAGTTTCTATGTATCCAAATTGAAATTTCAGATTACTTCGTTTTGTTTTGTATTTTCTTTTTCCTTTAGAGTTACTTGACACCTTAGTGTCAGTGTCACCCATATTCTACAACTCTTGAGGGTGGATTGGAATGGCCTAGTGAGCTGCGAACGTATAGTTCCAATTTAAATTCCCTGAACAAAACAGCCTTTATCATTTATTTTTTATTTTTTAAAATTGATTTATCAGTAACAACAGGTATTAAAACCCACAAGTGTTAGGTATAACTAAAACTAAACAATTAAAAAATATACAATTCAAAACAATACAAATACGTTACCTATACAAATCATTAAATATATGAACAAGTACTATAAAATTAAAATTTTACAACAAATACAAACAAGAAAAAATTGAATAACAAAAGAATATATTCGCGCTAATGGACTAACAACAACACCGATCTGGACGAAACTCCGAGGGAACCTTCGAAATCTCTAAACTTAGATCTGCAAGGTTATAATTAAAGTTAAAGGAATATTTCTGAACAAAATCGTGTAAACGATAGTTTCGATTTTTCTTGCGATTTGTCAGTATTTATTCGCTCCATATCTAAAAACACTGCTGATGCGATGTTGAAGAAATTTTCAGGCAACCTTGATTTCACTAAACTCTTCACATGCTGACGATCACCCGGACGATTCTTTGTTGCTGCATGTAGGCTAAATAGCGCTCGCGAAGCGCCCTTGAAATATACCATTGTAAGTACAACTGTCAATGTTTGAGGTCAAGATATTGTCGTCGACAAATCCAGTATAATGACTGTTAAATAAAAATACGATTTATTAATCCTGTAGAGTTTCATACATTTTTCCACATTTTGTTTTCTTCGACTTTGACATCGCATCTACTCCTCTGCTACGGTCTACCCCCCCCCCCCCCCCCCCCCACAATAGTTTTGCTCGCCGTCCAGCCGTCTCCCGTTGCTGATTATTAATTAATTTCGGTCTTGCCTGAGGGCACCGTCCTATTCATTTGAGCTTTGAGAACAGAGGCGCCTGCTTCCCGTTTCCCTTTGCTTGGGTCCGCGTGAGTATAGAAATCCTATAGCCATTGTCTACTGGCCATGCCTCGCATTGGGTGGTCATAAGTTCGATACCCGTGACGCTGATATCGAGGGAACTTTTAATTTAGCCGTTAACGTCAACGCAGTAGACCTGGGGCGCCCTGCAGAGAAGAGATTAGATTTTAATTTACAACACAGTGCAGTTTTTAATTATTGCATGATGATATTATATTGATGCATGTTTATCACGCTTTTACTCAACTATACATGCATACTCTTCTTCTCTAACATCAATACGTTGGGGATTTCTGTATTTTGCAATATACGACAGGCTTTCGTTACTTTCATCCTATAACATTATGAAAGAATTAATATAGTGATATATTGATACAATTGATACAACAGGTAAATGATATTTAAAAAATAATTGAACTTAACACTGCTCTTAGGTAGTTTTTTTATTTTGTAGCGATATTTCACTTTCACTTCACTTTTCACTTTCACTTTTCACTTTTCTTCGACTGGCTGAAATTTGTTTACAATGATAATAAATAACAATAATGTCAGTAGTCGAAGAAAAGTGAAACTTTTCGAAATATCGCTACACAATAAAATTATTTTTTCCTCCTATCAACAGCGTTAGTTAAATTTTTTTAAAATAAATAATTATGTTAACAATTGAGCAAAAATGGGTTTCCTTTAGCTGTACATAGCATATTTTAACTGCGAGTTCTGAAATTTCATCAAGATTGAATGGCTTTAGTTTGCTTATATTTTTCATCAAGTTGCTTGCTATAATAATGTCAGTGATGCTTGAATATTATTTATCAGTACTTATAACATTTGTCAGAAGAGTTTTGTTTCTATGATTATTATCCTTGTGATGACCAATAATGAGTTACATTAAATTGTGTTTCTTTAGTAACTTCCAATACAAACGTATATTTTTCTCATCATTTATTATTGACAGTGAGTTATGTTAGTGGAAATTCTTCTCAGGACCACTCACTAGATAATTCTTCTATTCTAAATGCCCTTACTGTTTTTGGATCTCGAGCAGCAGTGCCTTACTTCGTCCAGAACTCTTTCAATTCTCAGGGCTTCACACCATTTATAAAACAACTGTAGTCAGTTAATTTAAAAAAAAATGTGTTTTGTTTATTTTAAACAGCTTGATCAAGTGGTCAACCAAAAGTGGTTGGTCGGCACCGCACTCGGCAGCCCATAAATCGGGTTTCTCTCAAGAGTCAAGAGTACCTTATTACACTTATTACAGTAAGGAAGTAAATCGTGGAATTACAAAATTAGCAAAGTTACAGCTAAATCTTTGACCTAACTCCATCACCAAATTATGTACACATAAGAACGAACAAAGAATTGGTACCCCCTGTTTTGGTCATGGAAACCGAAGACATCCAATCTTCGTGGATGACATGATTTGTGCCAGCGTCTCTAGGGACAGCTTCCGGCAGGTTGCATTGTCGCCTCGTGTTGTCGACATCTGGTGGCCAGAGAGACGCCTAGTTTATTTATTTATTGTTTCACTTTACAAGACACAAGTGGATGTGACCATCAGAGCCTCAGCCCTCAAGGGCGATACCACGTGCCGAGTGGTCCTGCCTTCTTCATCCTATACCTCGAAATAAAAAAATAAAGGATTTCATAAATGTGTGTATAACATTCAATGGAAACCCAACGACATTTCAAGCAGTGTTTAAATTTCGATTTCGTCATGAAACACTAAAATTTCAATCGATCGCTATTCAAATCTCGAGGGAGTGCCATTTAATCAACGATACCAATTTGTTGGATGAGCGAAGCGAAGACTTCAATTTCACCGACCCCCCAAAAAAATTTAGCTCGGGTGTTTTTTTTTTGTTTGTTTGTTTGTTTGTTTGTTTGTTTGTTTGTTTGTTTGTTTGTTTTTCTGTCTGTTTGTTCTCTGGCATATCCGATCTTGATGAAAATTGGAGGGGAACTTCGAAATCTCTAAACTTAGACTTGCTACGTTTTTGGGTACAATCGAAAAAATATTTCTCATGAATATCGTACTTTTACGATTTTTTTCGATTTTTAGTGCGATATTTTCGTGACATTTGGGCCGATTCTGACCAAACGTGTGGGGCTACAACGTTCATATACATGGACATTAAGGTTATGGTGATGTAGTACCTTTTGAAAGAAAAAGTTGAAAAAGTTAGCCAGAATCCATAGAAATAAAGCTTTTAATATAATGTTTTACGGTAAATAATACCAATTGACAAGTAACAATAGAAACTTGACAACAATCACCTACAATGCGTAGGCAGCAAAACAAAGCACTTGCAAAAGTAAAGATATCCCACGCAAACTAAAAACTTTAAAAAGCTCATCCATCAACGCGGCGGGACTTAGGCGTTTTCCTAGTAGATAGATATACACGCATGGCATACCAAGTGTTGAGTATCAATAACTTTTCTTTCAAGCCCAACCTTTGGAATTCCTCGTCCGCAGACGGTGACACCTACAAGTTATGAGTGCAGATGTTTGTCCTGGGTCAGGAAGTGTGCCGTAAACACCCGGGGGGGGGGGCGTGCAGCGAGCACGTGCGAGGTAATGGCCGGAGCAGCCCTCGAGGGTCGTCAGGAGCCGAGTGGATGCATGGCCTCTTTAGCTGGGGATGACGCGGGATAACCACTAGCAACAAGCTCTTGTTGCTGTCAGCGTCGAGATTAGAGACAGGTGGTATGATTTTTACCGACGTGAATGCTACGGACATGGTTTTGTTTCGTTTTGCTATTGTGAACCTAATATGTTATAGGCCTAATATGTCATAAATCATATTGAAATATAGATTATGAGATAATGAGATTTTTTATTGTTTTTACTTTAATAAATAAATAAATAAATAAATAAATAATATTACAATTAATACGTTCTGATAATCTATATTATGAATATACCAACAAACAATACACAACACAGTATACAAATTCTAGTCAAATTTCCAATAGTGTTTTAGTAAACATTTTATAAATTTGTGTAGCAATGAAATCGTAAGACAGAAAAAACTATACGCTAAAGCGCGATTGTGATGAGAAATAGGGTAACTAGTTCGATTTTAAACTCAAAATCACCAGGTCTAAGATTAGGCCTTCAGGTAATGAAGAGTCCCTGGAAATTTCATTACGATAGAAGTAAGTCATGTAGCTGGTAGAGGGGCAAAAATAAATGTTTATGATTTTGAAAACATATTTTTCTATGGTTAAAAAAAGTGCCAAATCGGAAAAAGGTTATTTCGAAGGTTTCCATAAAATTTCATCAAGATCGGAGTAACCGTTCGACCCGTAGAGAGTAAACAAAATTGCACAAAAAACAAAAAACAAATATCGAGTGTAGTCAAATTGAGTAATCGGAAAAAGTCACTGCTCGGGTGTCAAATTGATCAAATGAAAATTTGAAAGGAGTAAAATCATGTCTTCGTTTCATTCGCGTCGTTAATTACGCTCATCCAATATTATCGCGTTTAATTTGCTTTAGTTTATGATTGTGTAAGATGGAGGAATGTTATTTAAAAAAATGGTCAACGTCAATGTCACCCGCCCTTTTTACATAACACAACAGTTTTTCGTATGATTGTAAATGGACACTGGAGGCCCATGCAGATTTGAATTTCGTTATTCGAGTTTCTAGTCATGCGTATTTTCTAATGTATTGAGTGTGTCATCACAAATTCACATATTATATAATTTAAACAATCCGTGAAGCATAGCTATATGTACGTTCATATACCTACACTATACACAGCATTATTGATATTTACTGATACACACTGTTGGATATTCCATCCAACTAAATGTTGGTTTCCGATTGTCTTTCCGAATAGCAGAACCGAATGGTTGATGCAGGCAAACAACCAACAACGCGTCCTGGACACGAGTTTGTCCTGCACGGAAGTAATTGGCATCGTAATATCCGCCAACCTTTCACCCTCATTACCCCGCAAGGTGGCAGTACTGGCCGCAGCATGGCCGCCACATAGCGCGGCAGGAAGTAATTGTCGGGCAGAGCGTCCACGTATACATCTCTGTCGATCTCACTTCGAGAGTGAATGCTCTTTCCAACCATTAGTTGAAGGGCGCAAGAAAGTCCAGAGAAAATTGGGAAGTTTTAATCGGAATTGTTTCTTTTTTAGACTTTCGCGTCTTGGGATATTAACATTAAATTTTGTTTGATCACACATTTGGTTAAAACGTCAAAGTAGACATTAAGTTAAATGAAGATTCGACGCGTCGAAATACAATTTTAAAATATTTTTTAATAATGTAATAAATTGAACTTCTATAATTTTCACCTCTTACTCTCGATACATTCTGATCACAAAACATCAAACTCTATCATTTTAATTAAACCTAGCTATTATTTATTCAAATCATATTGATTCGCGGGTGTTCGCACTGTCCATACCACTGATTGCTATTCCTATTAAAAATATCGATCTTTGGTTGGTTATCGCTCATTCGTCGATTGCGTCGGGGCCTACAGGGTTGGCTTGGTCGCTTTGATTTACTGTCCTCCACTGAAAATCAGTTATATAATTGAGTGGGTAGACTCTAAATACATTTTTTTTTTTACTGCTAAAAAATGAAACTTTATCTCATAATGCGTACTCCCAGTTGCATATTTATATTTAAAACCGTAGCTTATTGTTTGGCAATTGATGACAATTATTTTGAACAATATCCCACCTCGAGATGATAGTGAAATAATCGAGTTTGTTTTATTTTATAAAGAATTCTAAACCACAAACATCACCACGACTAACAAGTGAAACTAAGATATTCACCTCTATGAATGGGAATTAAGACTCTTTAGATAGTTTTTCCGCCGGCATCAAATTTCACACAATCGTTTAAATACATGATTGGGATTTTAATTTTTTTAATTTTTTGGACTAATAATTTAAGTTGGGCCTAGCTCAGCGCCCCCCCCCCCAATCTATATTTAAATATATTTAAAATAAACACACACAAGAAAATGTCTAAAGAAAGCAAAAAATAATAATAGAAGTACAGATGTATATGCTGTTCCACACATTCGTGCATTGCCATGGTGGGTTGAATGCCTTGTTTTTTTGTTACTAAGCTAGTACACCGGCCACCGTAAAAGAATGATGACATTGAGAGCAACGTGATTCTTACCCTTTGACTTCGCGTCGACTGTAAAGTCACATTTCACGACCTGCTATGTGGATCGCCGGTGGCTCATTACGCTGCCTGTGTATATAATTGCACAGTAGAAGAGTCTCGCTGTTTTGCACTTTTACTTATGAGCAATTAATCCTACCGTAATCCAGGCACCCTTTTGGGTCAAGCTTTTCCATTTATATGTCTGGAGCAATTAGCATTAATTAACAACACAACACAATGTTTTGAGAACGGCAAGTATTCAAAGTTAACAAGTGTAACATGCTTGTCTGAACGCAAAGAATTTAATTTATACAGGCTTGCCTTGCTAGAATGGAATCGCTTTCGCTTACATTTGTTTTGTGAAAGAAGTTCTTTTACGTACGCCATAGATTACAACCATTTACATAGCAGTGAAAAGGTAAACGAAAAAGATAATTGTGGGGTATGGCTTTTCTTTGGAAGATACGTTCACTACTTATCTTTGTATCAAGTCCAAACAGACTAAATAATACTTCAACATCTTTACATACAATTCAAACAGTCCAAGTTCTAAAATGTACATGTGTATGATATGAGTCAAGTCTATATAAGGATAATCTTTTGTTAGGAATACCCCCCCCCCCCCCCCCCCTAGGTTAGAGTGGTGCATTATGACCTAACGGTTGACTGACGTGTCCTTAATCCAAATAAACGAAAAAAAAATAAACCTTAATTAATTAAAACCGGCCAGAATTGAGCACAAAACATAGCTCATAGAAGTAGGCGTGATTGCCAAAAGAATAAAGCCAGAAGGCAAGTTAATTGAGATGTCTCCACAAGGATTGAAAACAAGACGTCTCTAGAGCGAGGCTCCCGTATAGAGTCTTGGCGGTGACTGAGTGTTCATCCGCCGGGGAACTGAAGTCCCGCGCGCTCGGGCAGCCCCCATCCCCAAGCCACAAGCTGGAATACAGTGGGACCGGGGAGGCAGGGGCATTTTCAATCCAGGTTATATTTTAGTAATTTCGCAAAACATTTACAGTCACAAGTTATCACGCAGTTTCTTCAAGAATTGCCAGATGACTATTTTAGCTATATAAACGGGTAGCCAAATTATATAATATTCTGTTATGTTGTTATGTAAGTGATAATATTTTCTTTATACTGGAATTAAATGAAGATACCATTGAAGTGAATTTTTAATTATATTTTTTTTAGTTTTTAACTTAATAGCTGATGATCTATGTTTGTAATCTATGTTTAAATATTGGCGAATAAACTTGCTTGGTAGTTTGTTAGACGATATAAAATACGTTACGAATATTTGAATGTGGAAGGAATATGAACTTCGGTAGTATTTTATATACCGGAGACAACGTATTGTGTATATCCTAGTAATTCTAGAATGTATGTAAGAACGTACATGCTGTATCTGTTGTCTGTTCAGAAAACCGGTCTAGAGAAAAGTGGATTTATGCCAAATTTGAGAATTTGCACAAACCACAAAATAAAATGCATTTGGCTAGCATATCATCTTATGGTGTGTGATAAAACGCTATAGATTTTAATTCGCAAAATAAGGGCATACAAACTTAACATCATGCAAATGGTTATAACTTGTGTTTAAAACTTGGTTATTTATTTATTAATTATTTACTTGACAACTATCCCATTCATTTAAACAATTGATTAAAAAAGTTTTGTTCTGTTGTCTGATTGTTCATTTCAAATTTAGAGCAATTATTGTTCTGCCGACCTAGATGCAAATATTTAGAGGCTCGTGCTTGAACGTAATGAATGGGACGACGAATAAAATCTTACAGTGTTACAAAATCTTTACTTGAACTATTGTTTATTTTCACTAGGAAAACGCTAAAGTCCCGCCGCGTTGATGGATGAGCGTTTTTGTAAGTTTTTTGTTTGCGTGGGACCACTTTTCCTTTGCAAGTGCTTTGTGAATGCATTGTAGGTGATTGTTGTCGAGTTTCAAATGTTACTTGTTAATGGTTATTATAAACCCCAAAAAAACTCATATCTAAACCTTTCTTCTATGGATTCTGGCTAACTTTTTCAACTTTTTCTTTAAAAAGGTACTACATCACCATAACCTTAATGTTCATGTGAAATATGAACGTTGTAGCCCCACCCGTTTGGTCAGAATCGGCCCAAATGTCACGAAAATATCGCACTAAAAATCGAAAAAAATCGTAAAAGTACGTTTATTTTTATGGGTTCTGCCTACCTTTTTCAACTTTTTTTTCACAAGGTACCACATCATTATAACCTTAATGTCCATTTAAAATGTGAACTTTGTAGCCCCACCCGTTTGGTCAGAATCGGCCCAAATGTCACGAAAATATCGCACTAAAAATCGAAAAAATCGTAAAAGTGCGATATTCATGAGAAATATTTCTTCGATTGTACCCAAAAACGTGGCACGTCTAAGTTCAGAGATTTCGAAGGTCCTGTCAAATTTTCATCAAGATCGCTTATGCCGTTTGCCCGGAATCGTGCGAACAAACAGACAAAAAAACAAAAAAACAAAAAAAAACAAACACACAAAAAAACAACCGAGCTAAATTTTTTGAGGGGTCAGTGAAATTGAAGTTTTAGCTTCGCTCGCTACGCTCGCTACGCTCATCCAAAAAGCCATGCAGATTGCCTCAAAATATGTAATCGATGGGTTTGGAGAACGGTCGTGACCGCATGTAATGGAATGGTACTGTGATCCCGCGAACATGGCATTCTTATCTGAAGCCAATTATCAATTATCATACATAGGCTATACGTTTATTTTGCCACACAAAGTACTTATTGTCCAAAAATAAACCATTTATTCGTGTTCACTGAGAAAATATTGTGTGAATGCGGAACGTCCATACGCGCTTCTTGCGTTGTCCCCTCTTCCGCTAGCACGCAATGAGTAATTAGAGAAATGCACGCCACGTAGCCATTTACTTAATTTACGAGCTATAACCTGCGCCAGTGGCCTACATATTATTGTTCTCGACGCAAAGACAGTAAACCAGTCATCTTGCTATGGCTGAATTACGTGTGGTACCGCAATGCTCTCGGTGGAGTGGAAGTAATTTTATGTCTTTCCACCACGGAACACGGCAGCATTGAACGCAATCTACTAGCCGCACAATAAGTTCGAGCTCGCCTATAGCCAGGACATTACAAAGCAATGATGGGGGAACCGATAGATGCACATCTCACGCAGGGCGCACAATTCAAGTAAATAATGTGGTATTTAGAATCGGTTTTATTTATACTAAAGTATTTACAAATTTTTCAAACCTTATCAAAATAATTTATTAGTTAGTTAGTTAGTTAGTTAGTTAATTAGTTTATTTTTCTTTTGTTTTTAAATTTATATATATATATATATATATATATGCATATATGTTTTTGGATATTTTCGTGGCCGATATGAATTAATGAACTAGGTTTTTCGGTTATAATGCCACGTTTATTCACATTAGGCCAACGTTTCGATGAAATTTCACTCATCTTCTTCAGGGCCAATACAAATTAATATATAAAAAACGAAAACTACATTACATTGATAAATTCAGAACAAAACTGGGAAAACAAAATACAACAAAATATAAACAATAAATGACGAAAAGCAATATGAAGGACATGATCGACAGTCAGAGTGACAAGATCCATGACGAAAAGCAATATGAAGGACATGTAGTGACTTTCTTCTTTCTTTGCAACGTCAAGCTTTGCAGTGATTCTTTGAGTTGTTTTAATTTGCCATATGTGCAGTGATTTCTATTGTTTATATTTTGTTGTATTTTGTTTTCTCAGTTTTGTTCTGAATTTATCAATGTAATGTAGTTTTCGTTTTTTATATATTAATTTGTATTGGCCCTGAAGAAGATGAGTGAAATTTCATCGAAACGTTGGCCTAATGTGAATAAACGTGGCATTATAACCGAAAAACCTAGTTCATTAATATATATATATATTTATATTATATATATGACATAATGAAATTCTTTCGAGTTTCCGAGTTTCCGAGTCTCTCTATATATATATATGTTATATCGCAGACTTTCACGGATTGAATATGCAGACATTGTATTTTCGGGTAGTCCGTGTGGTTTTATTATTAGTTCCAACGTTTCGGGCAGTTCTCCCTGCCCATCTTCAAGGAAATTTAAAACATAAAACAATATCAAAACAAACAAAACCTTATTTCTTAACAAACACTGCAACTGGATACAAAGACAAAACCAAAAAGCTTAGAAAACATAGGTACTAATGACAACATATTATGAACATCCAGATATTTTAAAAACTGTGAAGACATCAACACACTCTATTACTTTTTAGACGACCTCAGCGTACGAGTAGATGGCTCAAGGGGTTCTTGTTGAGTTTTCTTCCTCTTGTCAACTCTTGTTGTCGGAGGTGGACGGCCTAAAAACATGTCCACAGGGAGAGCTTTTGATTGAATATGACAGCCTTGCAAAACATGTTTTCCACGTGGCTGGAAGTCTTTTAGCATCGTCCCGTGTGTTCATGTTGTGTTTCCGTTTTCTCCATCTCCACCGCCTCTCTTACGATTCGGGGCACTTCATGTTCCACTTTGGCTAAGGTTTTAGCTTCATCAAAGTTAATCCAGTGCTCCTTGTCGAAAGCATGTTGGAAAAGAGCTGAGGTGGTTTCCATACGTCTAACTGCAACTCTATGTTCGTCGATGCGGACAGATATTTTACGGTTAGTTCTTCCTACGTAAGTCTTTTCGCAGCTTCCACACGGAATTTCATATATACCATGGGACTCGTTAGGAATGGTGTCGAAACGTTGGAACTAATAATAAAACCACACGGACTACCCGAAAATACAATGTCTGCATATATATATATATATATATGTTTAAATTTTAAGTTTTCGCGGGTATATGTTAAATAATTATTGTTGAATGGGGCTTTTTTCCGCGAAGAATAACAAGGAGGTTCACACTTACCCCTCCCTGCCCGACGTTTCGGAGAAGTCACATTCTCCATCTTCAGGGGCGACGTGTCGACAGAGACTTGTTGCCTTGGGTCTGTCCACTCGCTATTTGTACAAATTACAAATAACAGTTTAGTAAAGGTTTGTTCTGTGGTCCCGGTAGCTCAATTGGTAGAGCTATGGCACGTTAAGCCGGAGGTTCTGGGTTCGAACCCCAGTCGGGGCAAACTTTTTCGACAACTGCTATGAATCAATATATATATATATATATATATATATATATATATATTATTGTTTATATTTTGTTGTATTTTGTTTTCCCAGTTTTGTTCTGAATTTATCAATGTAATGTAGTTTTCGTTTTTTATATATTAATTTGTATTGGCCCTGAAGAAGATGAGTGAAATTTCATCGAAACGTTGGCCTAATGTGAATAAACGTGGCATTATAACCGAAAAACCTAGTTCATTAATTCATATCGGCCACGAAAATATCCAAAAATATATATATTTAATGGGTTTTAAAATATTTTCGACCTCTAGTGACAGTGAAATGTCCAATAAATGTAATGTTCTACTTATCTAGGGCAACGGTCGTTCGCCCGCAGCCAAGCGCACGCGACTGCTAGGCGATGACTACCTCGACTCTGTATACTCCTACCCGAGTTAAGGAGTTTTCAGCTATCTGCACACGCCGCCCCGAAAGATTTACAATCTTGAAACTCGGTATATGACCTGATATGTGATCCACGACCTACCAACAAAAAAAATCAGCCCGATCCGATAACCCGTTCTGTGTTAAAAATGTGACTGAACATCGTTGAAAACCTTCCGGCTGGGTGGGTGGGTGGGTGGCTAGCTGGCTAATTCTTGGGGAGAGGAATAAGAGCCTACAGAGAAAACGGTACATCTTAGGACTTTGAAACTTGGACCACACTTAGATGTACCTCACACACAATAACTTTTGCTTTCAAAACCAAAATCGGGTAACAGGGACCGGAGAAAATCAAAATTTCGGATAATAATCAAAACACGCGATTACTAAGACGTGTTACAAACTTGAATTAAACATGCTCTTAACCCTTATAAATTTTACACGTAAATATTCATGCAATTTTCGTAACAAGACGATTAACCATAGCAAATTTAATAAAAAGCATTGTACTTGCCAACTACAGATTGTAAACAAAAACAAAAGATGGTAACTTTTGTTACTAGACAATCTGTTTTGAAAGGCACTGTATATCCACAAGGAGTCAAATAATGTAGGAAAAGCTAAGCTATTATTGTGGCGAGATTGAAAGCTATTGTTGTATTGGTTATAGATATTTCGAAAGTTCTCTGATTCATTTATTAATATTGAAGACTGAAGAGGCGCAAGACTAATAATTTGAAGATAGTATGAAGGTGCACTGAATGTTAAAGTACTAAACAAATATGTGATATTGTTCACAAAAACGTGGGAGATATTAACTCATAAATTAGGAAGGCATCTTAAAAGAGTACTCATCATGATCGGAGTAGCCTTTTGACTGGAATCGTGCGAACAAACATGCACGCACACATGGGTTGCCAAATTAAAGTATTCGCGCTTTGCTTCCATGGGCTTGAATTGATTGGCCGATATTAACTTATCGATTTATTTTATTTTAGTTATATCTTCATTTGTAAATAAGTTTTTAATAACTTAATAGGATAGACGTTAACATTAATAAATAAGCTTTTAAAAATACAATTCTGTACCTTTTCATTGAACAATGTAAGACAAATCAGAACGTCTTTCGGGAAATATTTTCAGATACCGATCTTTTCATTGGCAAATTAGAAAAGGAGAATGTACGGTGTACCACTAATGCAAAACGAAGTGTCAACAATTTTTGTTTACTGTTTACACCGACGAGCTTGCCAAACTCCGCGTCACGTTACGTTCAAAATACGGCAGTGCTAGAAAATCGTCCTGATAAACCGTTTAAACCTACCAACATTCCAGATCATTACGATTAACGACGCCCACCTCTCATCGCCCTTGCCATGTTTCGGAAAAGTCAATGTCTGTGTTGTGTACCATCCATTTCTGTCAAATTATAAGACTTTTAAATCAGACGTTTTGATACAACAGCATTGCTTGCCCCTGTCACTGCTTATTCCCTGCTTCCTAACAATAAATTGTGGAAACTCCTTATTCCCTGTCATCAACTTGTCGGAATCAATGTTACATATTCTATGTGTGTTCTTGCAGACATGGGCCAGTTCGGGCTGAGTACTGGCAACAGTCACTGGGGCTACAGCGCGGCCAGCCCCTACTCGTCCTACCTGAACCCTGGCGCGCTGGGCAGCTGCAGCGCCGGCCTTCAAAGCTCTGGCTTCAACGCCCCCTCACTCGGCTTCTCTACCGGGGCTACTGACCAGGGCTCGGTAGCCGCGGCTCACGACGCCTTCGCTGCCTCCAGCTCAGTCTCAAGCAGTGAGTGCTCTTGTATATTCCTGCAGTTATAGCTTATAGTCATTGTCCTGGTTTAAGTTTATATATTTTATTTCATTTTCTGTCAATGTTTAAAAACCTTCCCAATCATTTGTGTTTATTTCGATATTTCGAACATTTTCTTGTTTCCAAATTTGAAGCAAGTAGTTTGTATGCAGTCCTGCGACTCAATATTATAAAGGCATCTAGTTATTTTGGCCCCGAGATCAGTCTCGACGTGGTTCTGTAAAACGTTTCAGATTCATTTCGTTAATTAATACCTGACACTACACTTAGAATATTTTATTATTTTTGTTGCATTTGTGTATTAAATTAATATAATCCTTACACATGACCTATAAATATTTGTGAGTAATCAATAATTGAAAAAAATAATAAATAAATCATCAAAATTCCAATGGCAAAGCAAATCTGCCAATTACTAGAAATGATGCTTATTTTATCTTATGAATCAATTTTTCTTCTTTTGTTTTGCTTTAACTAAACCATTTTATTTGTTGAATATTTTTCAATTTTATCAAAATATATATTTCCATTCGATCATTTTAAAATTAATTTTTATACAATTTGATTGATTTCATTTATTAATAAATTTACTATTCTACTATGTTTTGTTGTCAGCATGGATTTTCTTCTATGAACATTGATTCAGTTATGTAATCGTTTTGAAATGGGTTGAAAACAATAATGGCTATATAGTAATGGTTATATTATCATCAAATAATTTAATTTCTTTTTTGAACTCGTTTATAAATCAATTCTTGTAACTGCGGAAATAAAAAAATAATTATTTCATGTATTTTAATCATTACCATTTTACATATTTTTTCCCGAAAATTGCAATTTTCAAATATACTTAATATTTTTCATAGCTTTGGCAGGAGTAAACTACCAGTGTTATATTATTGCTACGCTTTGTTTTCTCCTGATTTTCCTCCTCTTTACAATAATATGAAGTACGCTTTATATTCATTTGAAACCACTATAATGTTTCACATATTTTGTACATCAATAAAGTCAAAATATTTGTAATAAGATTCAATATATACAAGATACTCCATCCTATGGTCGACTTTGGTATTTCAAAAACATAAGAACCACAACGTTAACGATTTCATAACCAGTCACCATAAAATTAATAACATTTCCCATAGTAAAACATTAGGCGTATCTCTTATTAACCACACCACATACATAACAGCCACAATCAATTTCGAACGCCCCCTTTGGCAACCAAACCGAATCATTCACGCTTGACAAGTATTTCGAGGAGCCCGCTGAACTCTGAAGTTTCCCCCGGTTATTATTATCACAAAAGCCTCTTTGACTATTCCTTGCCTGGTTCTTTGGTATTGTTTGCCACAGAATTATCTGGCATGTTCTATAAAATAGCGTTATCAATGCTCAAGTAATTCAACCTCCACCTTCTCAACTAAGCCAGTTAGACACCGAGATACGTAACTAGTTACAGCCCAATTGTGTCTTGTCTCTAAGTTGAATACATACAGTAGTAATGAAGCATAATCTACATCTGCTAAGGCGCTCAACTATATATCCCAGAAACGTTTCATTTCTTAAACAATGGCTAAGTATACGGAACTTTGTTGTACAACTTTAGACAATATCGGGTGGTATCAAATGGGGTTGCATTGTCCCCAATAAGATACCATTAATTTGGCCGCGTTAGAGGAATACATCCCTTGCCCCACCTCGTGTGCTGCAGTAAAACTTTCCTTGCAGTGTGCTAATAATAGAAGTTAGCTTTTTAGAAAATGTACGCAAACAAACAAAATAAAAACCTTTTTTACAATTTCTTTACGTATCGGTGCAATAATTAAAATCATTATACGCATGTTTTCATTGTTTTGTTGTAATTCGATCCTGTGTTTTGTTACCAGACACAACAGGTTGGTTGGTTCCCATTTTTATAATATGGTATTACGATTAAAGCTTTCATCTTGATCTGTATTATATTATGCTGCTCTTATCTCCATCAAATCAAATGAAATCTATCAAAATTCATAATTCAGTATATCAATCATCGTTTCATCGTGTACTAGATTTTATGTCTATTCTTGAATATAAAAGCAGATAGGCCTGGCCTACTTAAAACTAGCCAAATCTAAAATTGCACGAATATGACCCTAAATTAATAGCTTAATTTTAAGATATCAGTTGAATACATTTTGAAAATTAGACAAATTATATTTTCGGATTGAAATATAAAAAATTTAAACCTAAAATTTCAGACTGTGTTTTATATATTAACCTAGATGCTATATAAATGTATTTAAATAGATATATTATTTATAGTTTTTAAATGACATAGATTTTGATCTTGTCCTAGTTCCATTTTACAAGTAACAATCGCAACCCCTAAAATGGTAAGCAAAATGATATCATGTTTTAGCTTCTGTTCTTATGCAGGATTAAAACCACTCAACTCGGCATTGAAAACTGATTCCATTAAAGAAAGACATAATAATGATAAAAAAAACACAGCAATTTCCTTCTTTGTGGCTGGTGACTTACTATTTTCCATGAAAAGCTGCTTGTTTTCATCTATGGCAAATTGTGTATTGTTCGATGAGTCTACATACATTGAGCACCAAACATAATATGGGATCATGCAACATAACATAGGCATATACAGTATATTTAACTATTTGAATGGTATTTAATCGAACTATGTGAGAGCCCGACTTCCGAGTCTCGTACGAGGTCCAAGATGCATCGCGGTTGATACTGTTGCTTGTTGTTGCAGTTCTCCCGGACACCACCGCCTCTTCCGGCGCTGGGCTCGTCAACGACCTGGACCACCATCTAGGTGGTCTGGTGTCGCAGCACACCAGCCACCACCACTCCGGAAACAACGCCCTGCACCCCAGCAACCACAGTAACCCCCACCAGGACCGCGGCGGCTCGAACGGTTCGTCCAACGCCACATCCGGCGGGCTCCTCGTTCCGCGCTACTCCGGGGGCGCCGTGACCGTTAGCACGGACTTCGGCCTTGGAGGTCCGCGCTCTCTGTCGGACTCCTCGGCGGGGGAGTCCCCGGTCGGCAGTGAAGACATCCTCCCGACCGTCGGGGCCAACCCTCTGGGCCACAACCTCGCCTCCTCGGGGACGAACGGTAACTCGTTCTCCCTCATGTCTGGCCATCATCTTCCACACAACCAAGGCTCGTACGGCGGCTCCTCGGCGTCTAACGCGGGGCTGTATCTTGGCACTCCCGTCCTGCCCGCCTCTCTGCTCTACTCACAGTTGTACTCCGCCGCCTCCGGGCACCAGAACCACCCCCAACTTCACCACCTCCACCACCACCATCACCACCACACCGCGTCCTCTGCGGGGAACCACTCTCAAGACCTCCACAACGCCATGGAACATATCACCGCCAACAACAGCAATCACATCAACCGGTCTGTTGTGAGCGAACTACTCATTGGTGGGAATGGAGCTTGTGTGACAGTGTCCTCGCCTAGTTCGGTGCTGCCTAACCGCGGTAATGTTTTATCAGACGATGATCAGCACACGCAAGTGCAGCAGAGACTTGGCAACAGTGTACAGCAAAGAGTGCACACAACGACTGACAACACTGGCGTGTGGCGGCCATATTGATTCGCGTGTTCTTCATTTCAAACGTTTGCACTTTAATGAAACTTGGACTTTAATAGATGTTAAGATTGAAGCGAACACAATTTGCAAGTCGTTACGAAATATCAACTAATACTAGTCAAGTAAATTAATGCAGATTAGTCTGTTAGTGAGAGCCGAGTCTCTACGGGAAGCGAAAGTCCTACCATGGTGCGTCTATTGTAAATGTAAATATGAATTACGAGTACTAAATCTTATATCATCTGTATACCATTACCACGAGACACTTTCCAGTCTTTGTTATCTAACTGTTATAACGTTTGTTTCGCTGTGTTATCTTCGCAGTTCTGTGACTGTGACACGCTGTCAACATGATAATCGATCGTTCAAAGCTCAGACAATTTCTTTAAAAATTGAGTTTTATAATATTTACGTATTTCATTGGTATGCATGTTTATTTACGTTAAGTTTGTGTAAATTGTATTTAAATTAATCATTAATTGGTTATACTATGAATGATAATGATTTGCTATTTCAAACTGTGTGATAACTGTTGCAATAATGGAACTTTTCTGTTACATGGATCAAATTAAGTTTTTGATGGATTGTTCATTGTTTATACTAATGGTCCATACATAGGGTTCATGTTTCAATTTGTTATACTGTGTATAATTTAAGTTTTTGATACATTTAAAATTTTCATCTCGATGTTCATGTAATTCGATTTTACATTAAATCCAAATTTGACAGACGTGAACTGAAAGTTTGTATCCGGATGCATGCCCTTCACTTAACAACACAATCTACTGTGTTTTGTGGTAAGAGGGTTGCTTCATAATAAATCATTTAACAACTATGAATATTAAGTATCTTCTATTTATTATTTATTTAATTATATATTTAGGCGTACACTAATGAAGTAAAATGTATTTTTAATGATTCAAATTCGAGATTGAATGGCACAATGATGTGTATCTCAACTCTCAATCGTCTTGTTCTGCATTGCAAACTTACAGTTAATTTAAATAACTGAGCCAGGTAACGTATAAAATCTAAGTACAACACCAAACACAATTGTTTATTCACACTACCAGGTAATAACTATCATTCACCAGACAACCAAAGAAATTATACGCAAGATTAAAAAAACTAAAAACTAAATACATATTTATTTATTGAATGAGCGTAGCGAGCGAAGCGAAGATTCCATTTCACTACACTGGAAAAAAATCCGGAATGTTTTTTTTTCTTTCCTTCTTTCTTTCTTTCTTTCTTTCATTTTTTTTCTGTATTTTTGTGTGTTTGTCAGCACGATTCCGGCTAAACCGATACTCCGATTGCAATGAAATTTTATGGAGGTCTTTGAAATCTCTGAACTTAGAACTGCCACGTTTTTGAGCGCAATCGGGAAATTTTTTCTCATAAAAAACGCAATTTTACGATTTTTTTACGATTTTTAAAGAATTTCTTCGACTTATAACACCTACATGCTTTATCCGATTGTAAAGATTTTTTCACAGAACCTTAATTTTATGAATTTGTATATTCGTGTGAAATTTGAGCGCAATCGAAAAATTATTTCTCGTGAAAATCAAAATTTTACAGTTTTTTTCTTTTTTTAAACAATTCTTTGACTAATGACACCTACAAGCTTTATTCTATTGTAATGATTTTTTCACAGATCCTTAATTTTATGAATTAATATATTCGTGTAAAATTTGAGCGCAATCGAATAATTATTTCTTATGAAAATCGCAATTTTACGATTTGTTTCTTTTTTTAAATTACGATTAATAATAATAAAAAAAAAAGTTAATTTTTTATTTTATTTAATTTAATGTAAAAAATTTCTTCGACTTTGTAATATATTTTCACAGAACAACAGAAAATCCACATAACACATGGCAGCTGAATGCACCAATTACGCTCATCCAACAACGCGGCGGGACTTAAGCATTTTCCTAGTTTATATCTGCAGTACTTATTTCTAAACACTATCACATATTACACAATTTGCTGTTTATAGGTTGGTGTTCATTACCAGTGTTCAGTTAGCACGCGTTGCAAGTTTGTATTTTTATACACTATGTGACTACATACACTATTTACAGTCTAGAGTTAAGATTACTAGTGCTCTTGTGTTACATGCGGTAAAGGATTGATTATAAATATTATTTCGTCCTCCGTTACACTAGTACATTGCAAGTATTCCACGAATGAAACTAAATACAATGTAACGCTACACCGTGCTACCCTGTACAAGGCTACCATATATTAAAACTCATCCACCTCGGCTAGCCTACACAGTCAATGAGCAACACACTTGGCATACAAATTAACACATAATTAGACATTTATTTTTAAACCAAGTAATAATACTACAGCAATTATTTAGTGAAATTGATCTGCTTGATAACGACCACATTGGACATTAAAAGTTTATATCATACGACCTTCTTTGGCTGTTGTGTTTGAGTATGATTTTTCACCCATCTGTAGTCTTCTCTTGTGAGTCCTTATACTTCTAATCTTCTTACTTCTCTTCTCTTGAAATCTTCTTAAAAGTATATTTATAGGTGCCAAGTTGCAGACACATAAACTTATAATTGAAATTAGTTTTAAAAAGAATCACTTCTGCTTTCTTTACTAGAGCAAAACTCCTTGACCTAACTCGATTCAAGTAGCATCAAAGATGGCCATTCTGTTCCTGGTCAAATTCATTGTTTCAAAGTTCTAGATTTTTGTATCTTTTTTATCACATAAAACACTTTTTAATATTTACTTATTTTTTATAAATTTAAATTTGCTGTATTTACCTTTAATAATCATTATCAGAACATTATTAAAACTTTAAATAATATAATTATTTTACCATAAGTGAAAAATACAGCCTTCTGAAACTTGGTTATAAATGTAAACAAACTACTCAATCACTGCCTACTTGAAACCTTTTATACATTTTAAGAAGTCACTGCCTACTAGAATCATTTTATACATTTTAAGAAGTCACTGCCTACTGGATCTTAATTACTTTTACCAAGTTTTAGATTTAAGAGACTGGTACTTTACAATACCCCTTCAAATTTTGAACAATTTCTTGAAATTTTTCAACATTTATAATGCTTGAAAGCACCAGACAAATTAAAGGATTTTTTTTTTAAATTCTTAATCCTGCTTCAAAATCTGATAACAATACAATAATCCTCTGGACAATGACAAATCTGAACATCAGCTTATTCCACAAAAATCTAAACAAACTAGATTACACTTTGTTCTTTTACCGCTACCCATGACTTTAATATACAATATCATAAAATTCAAGCAACCCAAAATTTAGAACTCATTGAATGTTCCAACTACCTCCATTGACAAACACTAACAATATCAATTACTCAACAATTGAAAGGCTGTTTACAATACCCCTTCCAAAAATAAATTATTTGAAGTAATGGAAATTATTTATTTTTGATATTAACTCCTGCAACCATTGAAACACTATATTAAATTATTTACTCCATTAAAAAAAAACATTAACACCAATTAAATAATATCATCAACTTAAAATCTTTCAAATTGGAAATTATGAACAACCTTATTAAAATGTACTAGTATTTATCAACTTCAGCAACACCAATTTCCAAGAATCTTTATGAAAATGTCTATTTATTCATTTTCCACTCCACAATAAACTATTCCAAATCTATCATCCCACAGAAGAAATATCATACCATCAAAAAATAGTCAAACCAGCAAATTGAAGACAAGATTGACAACCCCTTCAAACTGTCAACTGTATAGAAAAGATTTTAAACCCCATTTTAGGTGCCTTAGGAATTTATTAATAATCCGCAATGAATGACTCCTTCAAAATGAAAAAACTTTCCAACTGACCAGCCAAGAACAAAAAATGTACCAAGAAATGTAGGCCTACATCAACCATAGTTAATCATCAAATCAGTGAACTACCCCTTCAAATTGATAACCCCTTCAAATTGACCAATAAAGAAAAAAAATGTACCTAGGAATGTACACAAACGATAGTTATCAACAAAATAGTCAACCACCCCTTCAAATTGGAAACTTTTCAACCTGACGAATCAAGAACAAGTAAGTACGTAAAGGAAAAACGCTGGAATCCACCACCCCACCTATCTTTCTCGCAGCAATGAAGGTGCTGTTAAGTTGTTAGTAGTCAGAGGTGCTTGTTCGTTCCCTGGAGATCGCCAGTCATCTAGAGGTCTTGAATTGACGTTAGTTTGTCGATTTTTGTATCCATCATTGTTGGCATTTGTTGCAAAGTTGTGGTAGTAGGTGTTTTCATAGTTCCTATTTTGACTAGGTAACCAAATCAGTCTGTCACTTTCTAATCTTTCCAAAAGATTTACGATTTTAGTGGCATCGTTGTCTATATGAATGAAATGGAAACGAATTTCCATAGGAAAATGTTTGAGCAGTTGTTTGACCATCGTTGGGCGCCAAATTGTAACGCTACACCGTGCTACCCTGTACAAGGCTACCATATATTAAAACTCATCCACCTCGGCTAGCCTACACAGTCAATGAGCAACACACTTGGCATACAAATTAACACATAATTAGACATTTATTTTTAAACCAAGTAATAATACTACAGCAATTATTTAGTGAAATTGATCTGCTTGATAACGACCACATTGGACATTAAAAGTTTATATCATACGACCTTCTTTGGCTGTTGTGTTTGAGTATGATTTTTCACCCATCTGTAGTCTTCTCTTGTGAGTCCTTATACTTCTAATCTTCTTACTTCTCTTCTCTTGAAATCTTCTTAAAAGTATATTTATAGGTGCCAAGTTGCAGACACATAAACTTATAATTGAAATTAGTTTTAAAAAGAATCACTTCTGCTTTCTTTACTAGAGCAAAACTCCTTGACCTAACTCGATTCAAGTAGCATCAAAGATGGCCATTCTGTTCCTGGTCAAATTCATTGTTTCAAAGTTCTAGATTTTTGTATCTTTTTTACACATCACATAAAACACTTTTTAATATTTACTTATTTTTTATAAATTTAAATTTGCTGTATTTACCTTTAATAATCATTATCAGAACATTATTAAAACTTTAAATAATATAATTATTTTACCATAAGTGAAAAATACAGCCTTCTGAAACTTGGTTATAAATGTAAACAAACTACTCAATCACTGCCTACTTGAAACCTTTTATACATTTTAAGAAGTCACTGCCTACTAGAATCATTTTATACATTTTAAGAAGTCACTGCCTACTGGATCTTAATTACTTTTACCAAGTTTTAGATTTAAGAGACTGGTACTTTACAACAATCTAAAGTAACATTAATTTGTTGGTAATTTCAAACATATACTATGTTATATATAGTAAGTAACGATGACGGCTCACTATATACTTCAAACACCTATGGCTTATACTTAACAGAATAATATTCACAGTAAATAAAATCCATACAACATCTTTTAATTCATTAACTATTTTTAATCACAACAGTTCTAATTATTTTTCAACGTCTGTACTTTGTGTCAGGTTTCAAGAACCACATCCAGGTTGCGTTGCGGTCGATCGCACAGTAGCGTCGCCTTCAGTGTCAATATAACATGTCCCGTCATCTAGCCATCATTAGCCCTGTGGGAAGAGCAATATGGCGCCTTTCAGACGTCGCGTCACACAAGACGTCGCGACGACGCTGACAAATGAACTCCCGGTGACGCGGCACTGCAGGCGTCGAGCTCCGCACCTGCTTTATTGACAAGGTCTTCACAGCTGACACAAACCACACATAAGCCGATACTACTGAAGCGTGGTAAACACATTCACACCATATTATATATTTTCCAATAATAGGTAACGTAAGTATTATTGCCGGAGGAGACTATGCTGCGGAAAATATCGGTTTAATGCACATCGTGAACAATATATTCAATACTGATAAATATTGCCATTGAACACCGGTTTAACTTCAAACTGGAATTGGATAACCAATTAACCTACTTCCACTTTATTTTGGTGTTAACACTCTTAGATAATTCTATCATCACTTCGACACGGTATTTCAAATTTCAATTCATAAATCACACTTAGCGTTCATACAGTATTCGAGACACCAACTCCACAAACGCAATTTTAATTGGCATGGCGCTTTTCTTTTTAAAATTCAAAGAGCAAAACACGTACATTTTACTACAACACTTTATGTGTAAATAAGGGCTGTGCAAAGAAGCCGAAATTTCGATACAATACAGATATGGGAATATACGATGTCAATATTAGACCCCATATCGAAATTCAGGGAAAAAAATCAGAAAATATTAAATTTATGAAAACGCCGTAAACTAGAACGAGGATAGGATTGGGTGACCACGCGTCCCGGTTTTCCCAAGACAGTCCTGGATTTATGCACCTGTCCCGGTTTTTCATTATATGATGTTGTTTTTATTATCTTTTATAACTTAGTTATTATTCCAATTTGTCAAATACCATCTTCAATTTCTTTTGGTAACATTCACGCAACATGCCACTATACATGTGCCAGATGTTTAGCTTTGAAATAGTCAGTAGTCACCCTAGGGAAGGAATTTTTGGGGACGTAAATGTGTAAGCCCTTAATGCATTAAATACCTAATACCTAGATCTATTTCTTCAACTTCGGTTCGAGTGCCTCATTATCGTGAACGTACCGGGCAGCCTAAAGTAAATTCATCTTTTATTTACAAATGGTGGAGGTGCCGGGTAGTTTAGCCTAAAGTAAATTCATCTTTTATTTACAAATGGTGATGTACCGGGTAGTCTCAGCCTATAAGTAAATTAATCTTTTATTTACAAATGGTGGAGGTGCCGGGTGGTCTAAGCATGTAGTAAGTTTATCTTTTATTTACAAATGGTGGAGGTGCCGGGTTACTCAACATGAGCGTGATAATCTAAACATTTGTTCATTTTTGGTGATACCAATCAACACTTTTTAGCCCCAGATTAGTAATAGTAGGTCTGGGGCAGCTCTTAAAGTCAATTAAAGAAAAGTTATTAGTTTCGTTACCAGAGAGTTTGGCATGGAAATCAAAGACAGAGACAACTTCTAATGATGTTTGTGTAGTCACCCTAAAGAACTTATTGATTGACTTGCCTGAAAATGTTGAAGCATCGTTGTTTATTTGATTATTGATGCTTAATTTAAAAATACAATTTTATAATTAAACTATATACACTCATAAATTAATAATTTTGATGATGATATATTGATACAGATCGATGTTGTTGCTGTTATGTCCAAGATGGAATTATTATTTTGAAGAAACGACTGATGGAAAATAGCTATTCCATAGTAATTCGCCAGTCACATCCTTTGTCATTAACATCATGCTAACGGCTTTACAAGATAATTTGCAAGCGAGCAAGAGATAACATATTATCTGAAAAATGTATTTCGATCCAGGAGGCAGGTCTAGAAGTAAACTGCGTACCAAGTGAAAAATACATATATACAATGCAAGTTAATTATTGATGTTGTAATGAACCCAAAATACATTCAGTCAACTCAAGACTACAATCGATTTTACAACTGACTGTTGATTTTTGTGATTAAGATTCCGATTTGTTCGCATTGTCCTAACATTTTTTAATAAAATCTCTTGACTATCTTATTTTTCTGGCTAGTTACCTCTTCAAAACGAGTCTAATATTCATGAAAAAACTTTGATGTGCCCAATATGAATGAATGTGAACAATCATGAATCACGAAAAAATTGCAAATGGCTCTTACAAGTAATAAAAACTATAACAACATGCCAAAAATTGAGAGTAAGATATTAAGCCGAGTGGAGATATCAAAGTTTAGCTCACATATTATAAGCCTGGTTTAACTACGTCATATAAAATAACCCCTTCAAGAATTTATCAATAGGCCCTCCCTAGAACATCCAACACATTCATACACTTATCAACTCAAAATACAGCTTTACGGAATTTCATATTCATTTCCACGGAGGCAGTGTTCCTACGAAAAAACTACAAAGACGAAAGAGTAAAAGTTGGCAAAGTATTCCTAGTATTCCTCACATCATATCTCCCTCTGTGAACACTTTGTAGTTGGCGCGGTATTTTCTCTGCGATATCTAGGTATGTAGATAGAGACCGTGTGAGGTATGTGTGCGGTCAGTCAGTTGGAAGCCGCGACTCAAAGACAGGTAGGCGGACCTAGGTTCGAACTTCGACAGTGCAACAAACAAAGGTAAGTAATGATATTGTATGCAATGGCCATCCTATGCCAATATGCATGCTAGTTATATGTTGTTTAAAAATATAAAACAATATTAAACAAAGGTGAAAAACTTACAGAAGTAAAATCCATATTTCTCGATTTGGTTAGTCGAGAAACACTATACCGAAGGTGGAATCGATAATATTTATATCAATCCAGAAATTTTAAAAAAATTACCGAGCCTGTGTAACTTCTACATTGGAAATATGAATCTGCCTTATAGCACCAAATCTTATGGCCAACAAGGTAGATATCGGCCTAATTTAAGTTTTATTAAAGGGGTATTCACCCGCTAACTGTATTTCATTCAGGCAAACTAGTTATGAATTTACAGAGTAATAAAAAAATTATTGGGTCCACCATGATCTAAAAAATGTCAAACTGGATAATTTTCGAGCTAGGTCCCATCAGCAAAAATCTCGCTTAAGAAATACCATGGGGACGACATTTATGCACTGTGACCTTCGAGGATTTTGATCAAAAAAATATCGGCTATTATTAACGTACTCTACAACCTTTTCTGTAAATTCTTAATATTTTGTTTTTGTAATTTGGGCAAATGGCTCGTACAAAAATTATGATTGGGTGTGATTTCGGAATGCATATTATTATTGAATGTTTGAGTGTACATTTGTGCACAGTTTCAAGACACGATGTTATTAAGGGCCATTTTAGGTTGGTACGATCTACGATGCTCTAGTATCAATTAGAAATACCTCAAAATGCCTATTCTGGCAGATTTCAGGATAAAAATCTTAAACAATTCATGTATAACCTCAAATACAAGATGTAATTTTTAAACATTAATTTTAATGTCATATGCTTTTGATTTTTTTGGGTAGGTCTAATAGACCCTTTAAACACGATTTAGATATAGGCATGAAAGTTAAGGTAACCTGACATAAACAAAACTATTTTAAATTTATTTTTGTATTTAGTAATACTTTCATTTATCATGATTTAAATTATGCATATTTGAAACACATTCCCCCTTATAATATTGGGGTTCCACAGCTAGCTTTTTCCTTACTTTTAATCATTATTTGTGTGTATTTGTAATATAATGTTACGTTTGTAACGTATTCGTTCATGATTGTGTACTATGTACATGGCAACGGTCTGAAATTACACTAATATATTTAAAAAGGTATGTCTAAAATACTTTGCATTCTCTGATTTTTTAGGTTACATTTTATATTATATAGATAGTTGGTCCTAACGGCGGAATAAAAACCTCATTAAATGCAAGGTATTGAAGATACGAGTTTGAAAAAAAATGTAAGTGTTACAACAGTATTGTTCCAAATTTAAAAAACTTAGCTATCTCATTTCATATTATAAGTGGAATGTACTTGAAACATACACTATTAAAGCTACAATAGTAATTTAGTAATTTATTTTCAGAATACAGTAATACATACAAGTAAAACAAAGACAACACTAAAGATTGTGTAGCCTGATCCAAAAATGTAAAATAAAGATTGTGTTTACTGGGTTATCACAAATCATGTACTGTGTCCTAACTATTAATATAATATCTAAGAAAAGTAAATTAAGCCGCTAGCTTCGTGGTTGAGTGATTAATACGTCCGGGCGGCAAGCGAGAGAACCGAGTTCAATCCCCTATCGTGGAGTTTTTTTAATGTTCTGGACTGTATTAAATTTTATGAAATGGACAGATTGTCAATAACAGATTTTATAACTATTATAGGCCTACAAATGAACGTATGAATTAGTCAAAACTGCAGTTGTGTAACAACAAAGATGTAACTTATACATGAATGTTTATAGTGTGGTGAGTGTTGCCATGGGAACAGTTAACACACTCAGGTCAGGATATAATAATACACACACATAACAAAAACTTGTAGAAATACAGCCAAACCTTACACACTCAAAAGGAATGAGATCTAAAAAAGGGCCAAGCTCATCTACCCTTCCACATAAACGTACAGTGTCCCATAACAGCATCCTCGAAAAGCTTGGCAAAATAGAATTTGCGATTATTAATTTAACGTAATAGTTTATCCAAGTTCTTTTTTTCTAATTAATTTAAACGTAATAACATGCAAATTCTATTTTGCCAAGCTTTTCGAGGATGCTGTTATGGGACACTGTACGTTTATGTGGAAGGGTAGATGAGCTTGGCCCTTTTTTAGATCTCATTCCTTTTGAGTGTGTAAGGTTTGGCTGTATTTCTACAAGTTTTTGTTATGTGTGTGATCTCATTACTTTTTCAAGTTCCATTACAAAATTATTTGCTAAAATATAATATTTTTATCAAAGTTGATTTTAATTCTATGGTATTAGCAGTAACAATATAGGATGTAAAATATCTAGACCCGGATTCATGTACATCCTGGGTATAGGTGGTATAACCATGGTATAACGACGGTATAAGGACTGGACCCCAATTCTTGAGTTCGTGGGAGATGAGTTGAAAACGCAATTTGAAAACGAAGTCGTTTTCGTTTCGAAGGAATTGGTATTCTTGAACGGTATCGTGGAAAACGTCATGGGTTGTGAGTTGAAAGCATTGATATTAATTAAACCCCTATAGTAGGCTAGATTAGCAGTCTCCTATACCTCCGCACAGGCGCGAGCGTGGCAAATTGAAGACTCAACCGGCCCATTTCAAGATGGCGATTTGGTGTTTTAATTTATGCTTTTTAATGCAATAAAGTATTTACTGGATTGTTTGATATGGTTTTTAGCTTGTGCAGCATGGTATTAAACAAAAGAAACAATACGAAGTGATTGCATAAGGGAATTTAGTAATCATTTGGTGTTAAAGGCTAGTATGCTTACCTGTCAACCTGGCGGCAATCTTGAGAACTATTTGACCACAAATCGCTCCCATTTGATTAACATGTAAACTGTCATTTTAAGATGGCTTCTAATTGTACCGGAAGTGGACCACCGACTGCTGGTCTAGCCAATTATATAGGATGTCTATGGTTGAAAGAGTATCACGAAATCCAAACACTTTAAAAAGATTTGCGTATAGCAAAGAGCTCGAAAAAGTTCTATATTTATTCTAGATGGCAGTGCCTTCATAAACGCGGGCCAATCGAAAGACAAGTTGTATGAAATGATTTGATTGTTGCAATTATGTAAACAAACAGTTGAGCAGTTCATATCAGAACTATGTTGTGCTGGCCTAGGGTTGGCTAGGCTTGTCAAACATGTAATGTAAGTAATAATTTTATCTAGTCCTATAGCCAAATGGAACTTTAGACCTACACTTTTGCATTATAAATAATTTTCCACATCTGGGCCTAGGCCAGGGACGGTTTCTGATTTGTTTTATGAGAGTATAATGACACCTTTTCTCGTTCCACACAAAGAAGAAAAATTTTAAATGTCCGCTATTTGTTTACGTATCGCACTTTCCCGCCTAACTCTGCTTATACCGTCAACAAGTGTCAAGTAACTATGGTTACTTGTTGATTGTATGCCAAGTGTTTAAGGCTTATTTTAAAACCTTTATTTGGAAGCCTTCCAACAAACTTTTTCAACTTTTTTTTTCAAAAGAGACTATATTTCTATAACCTTAATGTCCATGTAAAATATGAACATTGTAGTCCCACCCGTCTGGTCAGAATCGCGGGCCGACGTATTAGATGTTAGCAGTAGCAGTAGTAGGCAGTAGTAGGCAGTAGTAGGCAGTAGCTAACATCCTTAAAGTGATTTTGAGCATGTTTCAAGCCATTTTTTCACCAAGAAGGAATAATCGTACCCCAATAAAATTTGGCATGTGTTGTCAGGTACCTAAATCACCTCGATTGTGATAGTTTTCAAGTTCACATCACGTTACATGACGGCTGGGTAACACCTCGAAATCACCCCAACTCTGCTTGGTGTATAATGCTTGAGTGTGTAGCGCACCGCGGCTTGGCTGCGGCGCCCTAACGGGCACCTAGATAGATGGAAGTGCCAGTGCCAGTGCCTATAACACAAGGGTAGGAAGGACATAGACCGACTTCGCCCTATCCAAATACATTTATGTGTGTGTGTAACGAATAATTTGAAATATGAATCATACTCGCATCGATATCATATCAATCAAGCTCGTCAAAATGTTACTAACATATATGCAAAAAAAACTTATTGAGTCATAGATTAGATTGAAACTATAAACTAAACAACAAACAAACAAAAGTTTCATTCTCTTTACTTGAGAGAATTGAGAGTATCGGACTAGTTTAGAGCAACACAATGTGAATACGGATATAATATGCATGGACGGATGGTAAATAACGCTTCCATGCAACGAAAGAACAAACTGCGTTCAGCACTCGAGTACGTCGTGCGAGTCAATATTTAATTTTATTTATGAGGTATGTAATGTTCTACGAAGCGTTTTGTCGATGTATCCACTGGGTTGTGGCCGGAGGGACGAAACAGCTGACCGCCGTTTTTCATTATTCTGCATATTAATGTGCAAGTTGTCGACGACAACAACAGGTCGTTTATTGCACTCGCTGGCAGTAAACACATAACACATTCTAGGGGCGCTACGATACGCGAGCTTTGTAACGAGGGACATTATACAGCACTGATTTAAAAGAGCAGCAATATCGATATTTACTTTTATATTCAACTTTACTACCTGTACAATAACGAAATAAGTATTCAGATATTAAAATAAGTAAACTGTCGTTGAAAACGATGAACATACTACGAAATATTGAATGATGACTAAAAGAATTTATGAACGGATGTGTTGAATGATATTACACCATGTATAAGGCAAATATTTTGAAGTGATACTCATAAAATAATGGCATGACAAACACCTTTTATAGTGAGTATATGTGCACGATTGCCGATTTTGGTCGGTTGCTTAGTGGAAACGCGGCCTTCTACGTAATACAAGAGATTGCTGGTTTGATAACGGCCTCCGGCAATGTATTTTCAAAGCATTCTTGAGTAAAGAGACAAACGCTCTTGTATATTACTCCCAACTATATCTTACAACACAATCTATATACCTATAAGTAGGCCGTACACAAACTAATTGTTAATGACAAAAGTATATTTCATTATTCTCCGCTTGTGAACGCCTATTATACACAGGTCATTGTGGGCACGTGGTGTTTAACCGCTGGTCTTTAATCGCACGTGATACAGAGAAATACAACCTACAGCCGCGAGTGTGGGGGGGGGGGGGGGGGGGTATCATTTACCATTCTAAACATGGGCTAGGGCTATGAGCGTAACTCTTGACGCATATTGGTATTAGTCACTGAATGTTATGGGGATCGCCAGCGCAGACCGATGAGATATATTGGCGTTGCTATATGTGGGGCTGCATGGCTGGATCTGCACTGAATGATCACTGCAGATGTCGAGAGGGGGAAAGAGTACTCAATTAATTGGACTCTTTTGACACGATGTGCACACTTGTAAAATTAGATTTGTATATCTTGTATTAATTGATTTAAAGAATAATGAAATTTAAATGCTCTGGGGGTTGCTGAAAACATTTTTAACGAAACAAGAGTATTTTGTTTCTTTATACCTCCCGGCTTAAGTCTGTACCTTAGAACATGATTGCGCGCCATGCGCCATGCGTCCACGTACATGTGGCAATCACAATTATACACATTGTAGTATTATAGTATAACTAGGAAAACGCTAAAGTCCCGCCGCGTTGATGGATGAGCTTTTTAAAGTTTTTAGTTTGCGTGGGATATCTTTACTTTTGCAAGTGCTTTGTTTTGCTGCCTACGCATTGTAGGTGATTGATGTCAAGTTTCTTTTGTTTCTTGTCAATTGGTATTATTTACCGTAAAAAATTATATTAAAAGCTTCATTTCTATGGATTCTGCCTAGCTTTTTGAACTTTTTCTTTCAAAAGGTACTACATCACCAAAACCTTAATGTCCATGTATAATATGAACGTTATAGCCCCACCCGTTTGGTCAGAATTGGCCCAAATGGCACGAAAATATCGTACAAAAAATCAAAAAACTTATATTAAAAGCTTTATTTCTATAGATTCTGGCTAACTTTTTCAACTTTTTCTTTCAGAAAGCAATACATCACCATTACCTTAATGTCCATGTGAAATATGAACGTTGTAGCCCACCCGTTTGGTCAGAATCGGCCCAAATGGCACGAAAATATCGCACTTAAAATCGAAAAAAATCGTAAAAGTACGATATTCATGAGAAATATTTCTTCGATTGTACCCAAAACGTAGCAAGTCTAAGTTCAGAGATTTCGAAGGTCCCTCCAATTTTCATCAATATCGGATATGCCGTTTGCCCGGTAGAGAGCGTACAAACAGACGAAAAAAAAAAACAAAAAAAAAACACCCGAGCTAAATTTTTTTGGGGGGTCGGTGAAATTGAAGTCTTCGCTTCGCTCATCCAACTATATTTTCATTCTTACAACTAATTTCTGTAATCCTGATAGGTTACCTGTCAAATACAGAAGAAACATTTATTTTAGATGAATACTTTTTAACAATTACTAAAATTGATTGTAAAATTATTAAGAAAGATGTATGAAGTACAATTTGTTGTGTTACTTCGGCTTTGGTTGTATAAGTGATTTCTAAAAATCAAACTTGATTCCTTCAAAGCAAGTCCAAATCGTATTACTAAAACTTGCGCCTGGTCATGTATAAAGCAAAAGAGGGTATGGGAATGTCCATCCTACATTGGACAGGCAACTCTGCCTGAATTTTTTTACCGAGGTTTTCCTCAGTCGTCATTGCGAATGCAAGGGATTGAAGCCTCGTAAACAGCCTTCGGACATCTCTACACAATCTTAACTCCAATATACCTATAGTTAGACACCTGAAGAGGGATATTCATTGCACCCTGGGCAGGTTTCCCACAAGAAATGTTAAAAATATAATATATAACCCCTTTGATGTCAATTTTGCTTTTCGAGACGACGAGTGGTTATATAGACGAGGATCAACGTCTCAGGCAGGTCTCTAGGCTCGAGCCCACGTGTCTTGAAAGAATCAGACGCTCTAGGACAGAGTTCCAACCATATGAGCCTCCGCGGACATCCTAGGTGAAGAGCGCATGATCATTTCACACTACTTATGGTGTTTTTAATTATTATTTAGAATCGAGTATTTTGACACTCGAATCAAACTTAAGGTATTGTTTCCACGATACCCAGTAAAAAAATAACGGTTTTGGTGGAGGTGCCGGGTCTTGCGTGAATGTAAAAACGTAAAAATCGTTTTGCATTTTTGGCGCTATTATACCTTACCAACCTCCCGGTCTTTTGATAATTTTTTTAATACTTTTTGTAAGTTTCAACCATTTTTTGTCACAGGGTAATAACATTTAACTATAATAATATCAACATTTTCATTTAATATCAATTACTGAATGCCACACCCTACAGCCCTCATATAACATTTGTGCTTGATCAATACAATTATCTAGAAAGAGCTTACAATTTTAAATCAATTAGATGATACACTGTCTTCACTTTTGGAGCGTACTTAGCCTACAGACTATAACATCAATAAATACAATTATTATTGTACATATTGTAAACACAGAGAATAATAGTGAAAAAGAAACGAAGTACTCTGACTCGATTTGGACTCAATACTCGAGTTATTTTGAACAATACGAAACGGATTCTAAATTTCAGGGCTCGCACATCCCTATTCAAAACCAATAAAATTGGTTAACTCGGCGTGAAAGATCCATGGCATCATTTCTGGCGGTAAGTTGAGTAATAAAAGGGTTGAATCTTTGTAGTCGCCGCATAACAACGGCCACTTCACCCCCTCATGGAGGGAGGGTTCGTCAGAAATATCAAGCCGGCAATCTCACGCTCAATTTACCTGGCAGTGGACTGGCCAATTAGTTCCAACTGCCCTTCCGCCCTCTAGGCTTTAGGGCAGCCAAACAAGTAAGCCATTCGGACAGGCTTTACTCAAAACAACTACAATGGACACCACGGCGACCAATGGCCAGTGAAACAAGGCAATTATAGGTGATCGTTAGGGTACTTTGCTTTGTTCAATGATTTAGTTTGGAACACATCAAATTATAGTTTGTGTACTAAGTTAGACACAACACATAAGCCTCACTTCTATAAGCCAGATTTAATTAATTTATGACTTCAACATTATTTCGTAATTCATTGTGCTAGTTTGCGAACGTAAAGAAATTAGAATCAACTTCAACAAAATGGTGAACATTATGAATTTCTTTCTTTTTTAAAGTCGTAGGCCTGGTTTTTACTTACGCGACTTTGTCAACATGTTGTTGATGTGATGGTGTCTCCAGTCTTGGCAGGTGGCTCACGCGGTGTTGGCCCATGTCCGAAGAGTAGCTAACCGACGTGGGTTTGAATCCCGCACAAGCCATGGACTGTTGTACCTAGGGATGCACATCGATACTTTTTCATTATCGATATTATCCATCAATAATATCGATATCACCAATAAAGTCTGTTGCGACCTATAAATGTGGAACCTCAATTGTGGCAAGTGTAAGTCAAAACAAAACAATCACATTCCGTTTACTGCCTGGTTGTCTTTGATATCATGTGTTTTGCTTACGTTATCGACTGATAGCTCATTTCAAAACATAAATCTCGAGTGTGACACAATCAGCCCAGCCATTGCATGGCACAACGTGAGATAATCTCCGTCTTTGGAGTTTAGTTCGTGCAACTATAGACGAATTATTTGATATTTCGATAATGAATTTTGGTTATCGATTATCGAAATTATATCCATTATTGATTATCGATCGATGATATCGATTATTGTGTGCATCCCTAGTTGTACCACAGTTAAAAACAAAACAACTGTATGTCACTCACACTTATATTATAACGAAATAACTCACGCAAAGCTACAAACGTATCTAAGTAACGTTTTAGGCACAACTCTAAAACCTATCTACACATTATCATTAATAAATGGTTTTCAGAATCGCCAATCATTTCTTCGATAATGCAATAAAATTAAGATGAAGAGGTGCACATGAAAATCATCTATTGATGTGCTACCATTACAATCAGTCAGATATAAGACCTTTTCCTTGGGATACTGTTTTTTAATTCAACTCTGCAAGTCAGTGAAGCTGAAAAGAATTACCTTTGATTTTTTTTTCATGTACCTGTCGTCCTCTAATTCATTTGTAGTTATGATGTGGATATGTGTTAACCAACAGATGGAGAGCAAGTTGTGGAATTGAATTAAACGCCGGAATAGATGTTATGGTTTGACTTCATTCGAAAATCTTGAAATTATTGGATTGTCGTAGTCCACAACGAAGCAAATTGTAAGTGCAGTCGTAGTAGCAGTGGAGAATGGAGATAAATAAACACAGAACCCGTGAGAAACACAACAATGTGTCAAGAGATTTATTTTTCTCAGAGTGAATCTTAAGAAATCTCAAAATAAATAAACTTTGGATCCTGCAGATTTTTGGAACTTCTGAAATTGTATTTTAACCATAAATATGATTGGTATATAATATGTGAACGGGGACCTCGTGGAGCCGATCTAGCAACAAAACTCAGCATAAATGATACACTCAATTAATAATCTCACCTTACAATATAAATTGTTATGCCCCACTCATTGGAGAGTTAACATTCATAAGACGCAATGAACTTTTACAAAATGATTGGCATTAATAGTATTTTGTTTTGTTATGGACAGGTCACTCGTCCTTATATTATAATGACGCATCTCACAGATATAGATCGAGTACAGACGTGCGACAACGACTTTACTACTCGGCCTATAGTTATGATTTGAAATTAAAGCTCCTTACAGAAACTCGTTTTATGATGGAGCAACGTTGTGGCCTGTTGAGTTTTTCATTACACTCTAATCTCTAGTTCATAAATTATTTTGAAGAAACATTTCTATGATAATTGTTTAATTTTGTGTATTAATTAATGAAATGTGTACCCTTTCCAATCAAGAATTTATTTAAAACGAGTACAATACAAAATATAATATTATTATTTATGCGTATTTTTAATTATGTATTTTTTGCAAATGGCAATGTGACATTGATTTGAATAATACGGCATACATAAAAGAATTACAAAAACTTTACTAATTTATCTTTAGATCAACTGAATCACAACTGGCCACTTGACCTATCAAGTTGTCACCCTCACATACACACATTCATTTTCTTCCATTGAAATGCCCTTTCCATAAATATATCCCGCCTTTCAATTAAAACTTCACGACTGGCAATTTCAAGTCGGAACTTCATTACTAGAACTTTCTCCGGTCCCACAAATTGACGGCCTGAAAGGGTCTACGCTGTAGAATGTAGTTTTACTCGAAAGTTTACATTTTCCGCGTAGATTGAGGAGGAAAGGAAATCAACCATTTCCTATTTAATCCAGTCGTGTCTTTGGAATTGGCCGATTTTCGAATTACTCGGACTTGAATGGGTTATGGACGCACGCAACACAATTCAGGCGAAGATCCATCAGCTGAGTCTGGGCCGTGGGCGCCAATTTACTCTTGAAGGTTTCAAGGCGAGTTCGTATTGGAGCAAACTAGCAAAGACACATAGTCGGTTGACCATAGCGCTGTAAAAGTGTCCTCAAAGAGGTAGGCCTCCGTGTTTGGAATAGTTTATATAAAAAAATCTTTTTCGTACGAACGTCCGCTAAATTAGAATAAACGTCACTTATTTGGTGATTTTATATTTGAGTGTAGTTTGGAAGAAATTTCAAATTTATCTTGTCAATCCCAGAATTTGCCATTAATTGAGGAAAACCTTGGAAAATCATTTCAGTCAGGACTACGGAGCCCGAAGACTGGTATTGACACGACACCCTTCCGAATATGAAACCTGGTGCATTCAACCTCTGTTGGTAGTCGAGGGATAGAGTTGATGTGAGAGGTATGGTTGTATAGTTATGGACTATAGGAGGTACAAAGAAAATGAAGAAAACCCTAAAATAAGTAGACAGCTTTGCGAATCGTCGTATATGTAAACCTCTCTGAAATAAAACAAATTTGAGAAAGTGACAAGAGGATTAAGACTTGGATTTAAATTAAACGATAAACCATAAAATAAAATAAATTATCTCTCGGGAATTTTAAGAAAAGTAGACCCAAGGAAATCGTGGGAAAATTGTATGTTCATAATGATTGATCATTGTTTTGTGAATCCAATAGATTTAAACAGGAAAACACGGCGAAGATGTTAATATTTAGATATTTTGTAAATTTGTATTTAATAATACGCTATCAGTGACGATGAAACGTAGTAATAGCATTCATTCACAAACTGAAAAAGAACGAAGTATACACGATATGTAATCTTTCAAAGAGTTTTTTTCTTTTTTTTTATTTATTTTTTTTTTTTTATTGTCATAGAACATAGCAAAATTGTACAAATAAATAATTAATGTTACATAGGCCTACAGAAATAAATCTAACAAGAATAATCAAAAGACCCACAAATCCTGAACATGACTTAACTGAGGGGTAAAGACAATTAATAAATTATTTAAGATGGTGACAATACAGAGAACGGAACATATAACCAAAATAAACATGAAAAACATGTATGTATAAATACTTTGGTTGCATGACATATTCAGTTAATTTGTGAAATCCAAAAAATTACAGAAAAAGAACAAAGAGCTTAGAAAAATAAATAAATCGGAAAACATTGTCAAAAGGTGTCAGAAAGAAGATAATATTTTAGTTCAGTTTTAATTTTTGAAATGTTAGACAAGGTTTTCAGTGAGGAGGGCATCAAGTTGAACGTAGAAGGAACCGAGTAAGAAAGTGAACGTTGGCCATATTTGTTGTTAAAATTGGGAATTTTGAATGCCCCGCCACTTTTAGCCTTGTATCCTTGCACGAGTCTAACAGAATCTTGAAATCTGATTTAAAATAGAAGTGTAATATAAATCTATATATAAACAATGAAGATATTGGCAGCACATTACAAAAAGAAAATATTTGTTTACGGGATAGTTCTGAATCGGTTTTAAAGTCACACATTACCATTTTTAACATTTTTTATTTGTAAATCTTCAACCCTTTGAATGTGACACCGCGAAGCATTGCCCCAAGCTAAAATGCCATACAAAATCAAAGATTCGGCTAAGGATTGATACACGGTTCTAAATAAGGAAAAAAAAAAAAAAAAAAAAAAAAAAAAAAAATGGAAAACTCTGTATGGTAAATGACTACATAAAAAAAACACGCAGCGAACGATAGAAATAATGACATGAACAATCTATATTTGGGATATGACTTGGGATCAAGTCCTGATCAGGATATGACTATATTTAATGTATGGATTTTATATTAAACTGTTGAGTGTTAATCGCGTTCAACTGCTATGTTATACACCGACCGATGAAATGACACACATAGAGTATTCACAAAAATAACTACAATATTAACCAAACACAAATCAACAGAGCACATATGAAGCAAAACATGGGCAGGATAACAGTTACGCTTACTTCGAGATACACGTTGCTCTGCCTGCTGGCAACAGAAAAGCGATGCTTTCCTTTAGTAAAACAAGACCCGTTCCCTAGCATCTTATTCTTATACATCAGCAGCTCAAGATAATCTAATATCTCGTCGTAAGGAGAACATTAGCATATCTACTCATCTCGGAAGACAAAACAATATAAAGGCAACTGGAGAGCCGTGTATTACGCATAGTAGCATAAAGTGTTGAGTTATATTGTCTATGAGTCTTCAGGGAATCCACGTAACGTCTTAGGCTAACAGTACATCTTGCCAACCCTCTAGGCTCCACTTTTGAGGTTTAGCAAACTGATTAACTACATAAGGAAACACACAACTAAACTGTGTACTTGTTCATTTGATATTCAGAAGCGCCACTCGCGAGTTTATGCACGGCATGGAAACGAGCAAATCTATTAATCACTCTCAGTTGAATTGAGGGGGGGGGGGGAAGCAAGATGGGTGGGGGCGCGCTTGTTTCTTGAGAAAGTTTACTCTATTTTTAGATTAAATCGTGTTTTGTTGTTTTAAAGAGGGTAGCAAGGAAATTAGATCAAGGTATATGAGTATTGTAAAACTGAAGTAGGTAAATTGCATTATTAGTGAAATGACATCACACGTGGAAGTTTCTAAATTTGGTTGGTCGGGAAAACACTCGTACGTGGAATTGATGATATTTAATATAATCCATAGACGAAAACATCCACCTCGACTGAGATTGAGCCAGGGTGCGGTTGTAGGGAAGGTAAGGCCGTACGTACGTGCTACAACTCTTGTAAAAAATCAATGTATAGCTCAAATATACCAGCTTTAAATAATCAAATACATAGTCAAATCACACGTAGAAAGGATTCGTACCCAACGGTACAAGACAAAACTTACTCAAAGTAATCCTGTACATTAATTATAAAATATTTAATAAACTTCCATCAGATTTGACTGCCATTAGAAGACGGCCACTTTTTGCATTAAATTAAAACAAATGTTAGTAGAAAAGGCATATTACTCATCACGAGAATTCTCTGAAGACACATCTGATTTAAATTTGATTTTGATTTAGTTCATATTAAATAAAAATGCAGGCCCCTTCCTTGCACGCAGTGGACATTTTTTTTTTTTGTAAAAATATGTTTGTATTTTTATTTATTACTTACTCTTATATTAAAAAAAAATAACTGTGTGGAGAGGGTTTTGTTCAAACATTCTTCTTCCTTGTTATCCTGTATAAAACGGCTTCTTTTTTCTGACCTGCTCATATAATCGGGCAGGGAGTCGATGCAACTCTGGAGTGTGTATATGTAACATAGTTATTATTGTTTAATTTTTAATATCGTATTGTGTATTGTTGGGTTGTATTTACAAATTTTAAAATACCCATGCATGACAATGGTCAAGGCGATTTACTATGTATTTAAGCTTTGGAAATTAAACTACATCGTGTTTTTTTTTATTGTAGACTAAGTCTAGGATGCTGCCGAGGCGCAATGCCTCATTCCATAGTTTTATGAATTGGATTCTTTGAGATCTGTAATGCACCAACAATCCACAAAGATCTTGGTGATTAAGCCGGAGACCAAAGTTCAATCCCCGATCAAGCTGGATTAATTTAGCTACTGGATTGTATTAAAAATATCTAGGTGCCCGTTAGGGCGCCGCAGCTATGCCGCGGTGAGCTACACACTTAGGCACCTTATACAGCAAGCAAAGTTGGAGTGATTTCGAGGTGTTACTCAGCCGTTATGAAACGCGATGTGAACTTGAAAACTATCAAACTCGAAGGGATTTAGGTACGTGACAACACATACAAAATTTGGTTGGGGTACGAGCATTCCTTCTTGGTGAAAAAATGGCTTGAAACATGCTCAAAATCACTTTAAGGATGTTAGTTACTGCCGGCTATACTCCTAGTATACTACTGTCTAATTCGTCAGTTTCAAGTGCCCAGCGATTCTGACTAAACGGGTGGGGCTACAACGTTCATATTTTACATGGATATTAAGGTAATGGTGACGTAGTGCCTTTTGAAAGAAATATGAAAAAGATAGATGGAAGGCATCCAAATAAAGGTTTTGATATAAGCATCTTACAATCAGCAATAATTGTAACTATAGAAACTTGAGAATAATCAACTACAATGCGTACACAACTAAATTCTTTCGGGCACGAGATATTTAACGTCCTATTATTAATTGGTATGACCATAGCAATTAATACTTCTTTAATAAAATTATTCTTATTCTTTTTCAACAAAAATATATTAGAACTTTAAAAGAAATGAGATCTCACTCATACAAAAAACTTGTAAAAATACAGCCAAACCTTACACACGCAAGAGTAATGAGATCTAAAAAAGGGCCAAGTTCATCTACTCATCCACATTTGCGCATTCTTAATTCATAAACGTTAAGTGCCCATTAACAACATCCTTGAAAAGCTTAGCAAAATAGAATTTGAATTTGCAACATTTTTTTCGATTTTTAATGCGATATTTTCGTGATATTTGGGCCGATTCTGACCGACCGGGTGGGGCTACAATGTTCATATTTCACATGGACAATGATGTAATGGTAATGTATTGCCTTTTGACAGATAAAGTTGAAAAAATTAACCAGAATCTATAGAATATAGAATAAAGGTTTTAATATGATTATGTTTTTAGGTATATAATAACAATTATCAAGTAACAGTAGAAATCTATCAACAATCACCTACAATGCGTTCAAAAAGCACATGAAAAGTAAAGAGATCCCACGCAAACTAAAACTTACAAAATAGCTCATCCATCAACGCGACTAAAAAAAGCGTTAGCGAAGCTTCTTCTTCTTATTATTATTATTATTTATTTTTCTGTTCAACATTACATTTACATGGATGTGTTACAGAAAGGGGACAAGAAACGAGCCTCAGCGACCCTCGACCCATACAGTAGATGTCTTGTCCATCAATTGACGTATGCAGCAAATATTACATGAGCTCAAAATATAGCCTGAAACTTATTGAGTCTACCATCAAAACTGTGTAAATAGGTTTAACAATCCAACATACTTTGTACTATCCTCAACCAAGACCAGGCCTCGGTCTCAGCAAAATAATGACATTTTTGTTGAAGGTGCCGTTGGAAACAATTAGATAAACTGTGTTAGTTGGTTTAACAATCCAACATACTTTGTACTACTGCAACAAACTAAGACCATGCCTCGGTCTCATCTAAGCAATTACATTTTTGGTGGAGGTGCCAGGATCGGAGTAAATTATTCTTTATAGGAACTATTACTCCCAAAAATTATATTTGACCACAATCTAGAGCATAATACCACACTAAATGACAGTTTTAATATATCTTGTTGCTGGGATGTTACACAATTTTTTTAAAGGTTTTTGACCCTGAAAGTTGCGAAAATTTGCGTTTTGGTGAATTTCTAATCAGCTTCAACCTGATTATTTTTTGTTATATAACCATTTAGAAAAATGAGTCTTGAAACTGTGTACAAATGTTTTCCCAAATTTCAAAAACAAATACTAGAAAAAAAATAATAAAGAGGATGTACAGAAAAGGTAATTGAGTACGTCAATAATGGCCAATATTTCCAAGTTTCTCCAATGCTAGGCAATCCTCCAAGGTCAAGGGGCATAAAATCGTCCCCATGATATTTCAAATGATAGATTCTTGCTGATGGGTCCATGCTAGAAAATTACCAATTTTGCCAATTTTTTCACCTAAGGGTATAGACACAATATTATTTCTGTTACTTTGTTAAGTTCATAACAAGTTGGCCTAGATGTATTGGAATACCCTTTGGTTCCAAGGGTCACCAAATGTGTAATCAGCCTTGTTGATGGGCAATGCCAACAAACGAAGCCAGTTGAAGCCAGTTGTCATGTTCGACAAACTTTATCATGACACGTGACACGTATAGATGGACGGACAAAAAGGTGAGGCATATCGGCTACCTTCCATCTAAAATAAAATAAAAATACTGGTTTTATATACAGTTAATTTCAAAAGCGTGACATACAAATAAAACTCTAACAAAAATTAAATAGTTTTTTATTTAAAAAATAATAAATAAAATTGTGAAAATAGAGACCAAATAATTTTTAGTTTCTATGGCGCAAGTGCAAAATGTATGAAAATTCTACTGTAAAACTGTAATATAAAATGTTTCTCCGATTATATCTTAAGGATATGTTTCTTTTTCTAGCAGTTGATTCTTAATCGGTAAAGCAGAGGATTTCGGATACTGAAATCAATTAAAATGGTCACTTTAAAAAATGTTATTTGTTACCCATCCACCCATTGTAAGCGAATAAATAAATTGATTATTTGATTATAGACTCAGAATTAAATAGTTTTATTAAAATACAAAAGCTTATTGCAAAATAAAAGCGTATTGACACGTTCAATTGCAATCAATCAATAGTGGATGTGAATATTAAAAGCTGTACATGTTTCCTAACAGGTATTCGAATGCTAACCCTATATTATTGATTTATTAAAATAAAACCGCTATCATGTTATTTTCATAATATTTATACAAATACCAGGCACGTTGCATTTAATTATTGAGTTTGCATATTCGTCGTCTCTTGGAATATTATTCCTAGTTTCCCCTACGAAGTCGAAGTTATATAAAAGAGTCGCGCCCCTCCTAAGACAGCGAGCGTCTTGCCTTGTTAGGCCGGCCTCCTCTCTCTACCGAGGACGCCGCGCAAGTGAGCCCACTGGCGACGCTCCTTGCGCCGCGACGCTTTCTTACAAACTTCCTCCCGCGATTTTTCTACACACTTTCTTAGCTGGCGTTTCGCGCCATCTATCGGCAAGAAAAGTGAATTAATAAGAGACGGGGGAAAAAGAATTGCCGTCGTAGGGCGCTGTGGAGCGTCTTAGAGTTAGCGGCGAGCGACGGAGTTACTTTAAGAAAGTGGGGGGGTTGGAGGGCGGAGGGGTGGAGAGTGCGACAGAGACGGAGAGAGGGCGCCACGGTGAAACGTGAGCGTCTTACGTAAGATACAACACACTCTATACTTGGACCGCGTTGTCACGAATCTATACTTGGACCGCGTTGTGAAGAGTCTATACTTGGACCGCGGTTACAAGCCTTAGTTGTAGCATCTATTCTTTATATATAATAAAGAATCATAATGATTTTGTCGAGACGTTTTAACACTAAATAAAAAAGTACCAAATTATCAAAAATTGAAAAAAAATACTTTTTGTTGCAATTTAATACTTCAAAAAGTCATTTTACCCTCATATTTGAAAGCAATGTCATTGATTATTATTTTGTTTGAATCGTTCTGAAAATAAAAAAAATATTTTGAATCGTGGTTGATACAGCTTTAAAAAATTCTAATAAAGATTTGTCTGATAATGATTTACAAGACATCGTTTTTTAGAACATAAACTTTGTTTTTTGCAGGGGATTGATTTTTTTGTAAATCCATAGTTAAAAACAAATACACACATTTTCAACACAAGTCTTTATTATCCATATTAACTGTCTCCCTCTCTTCACGGTTCAATACACTCAACATTCCCAACATCACTTGTGTGCCCGTTTGTCCGTTTGTGAGTGTGTCACGCGAGTCAAGATAAAAAACAAACTTTACCTCCGATTTACGATATTGCACATAATGTGTTTTATTTTTATTAATATTTTACATTTTTGGTGACGCTACGGGTGCGGGAAATAGTTTCTATCAACCCGGCACCTCCACCACCCTTCAATGATTGGTGCATTTTATTTGCGTACTCTTCTACGACAATCTGTTTATTAACTAGTTTCGCTCCCTATTTTGGGTACTCTCGTACCAAATCTTGTAGTTTTATTAATGTAATGAACAGTGGAACATACCTGTAAAATTTTAAGATATATTCAACGAGGTCCAAATAACTAAAAATAATATTGGCCAAGAGATAAAGCTTGCAACTGGAACAGAGAGCATTTCTCTGCTTCTAAATTAATACTGAAACATGAACTTTATTGTGATTGTACAGTTGCGAGATGTGCACAAAAGAGCAATGACAAGTTTTTTTTTCAATGTTGAAGATTGACCTTGACCTTACATAGTGAATGAGATAAAATTACAAATTCTAACTTATAACCATAGAATAAGTGTTTAAACTCTGTGCATGTGTAAAGATGAGCTAACCGATAATAAGACGAATGTTTAATGGACAACTGTTTTGATAAGAAATGGGAATTGCAATGGTAGAACAACGATTATTATTTTGTGAACACATTGCAACAGGACACATACGCCTCACAAGTGATAGATAAATTGCACGACGATCTGGTGAAAAGACAAATACTTCCTGTATGTGTTCTGCCTCGATTTGTTACATGTTTGTTTTTAAAGCTTGGAGACTTTAGCAACAAAACTACATCCTCCCCCCTGGCTAATGCACATGCACTGTAAACATAGCCAACTATACCTATTTGCTACTTTTTGTGGAACTTTACCTGCTTCTAGTTGTCATCCGATCGATGTGCAATTTTGCGTAATTGTCAAGAAAGGATGGTATAAGTCAAATATGACTAAGCACTAAGAAAACGCCAAAGTCGTTGTTAGACGAGTGAGTGAGCCATGTGTTGAGTACCTGGTATCATTCCCTTTCCTCCCCTATACCTAAGACTGGATGGATGCAAGACAGAGTTGGTCTCTCCTCCGTAGCCTATATCATAGGCATGAGTGGCGCATTATGGCCTTACAGATGACGCGCTCTTATAACAAATAAACTCAAAACCCTATCATTTATACCTATCCATCAATCAACTTGTAGCAGATGTTCCCGCGTATTCAACACATGACTCGCTCAATGATCAACAACGACTTTGGCGTTTTTCTAGCCGAGTTGGCTAAGGCGTTCGGAATTTGGGAGACCTGGGTTCAGTCCCCTGGTCGGGAAAGATTTTGTAATTTTTGGATTGTATTTAAAAATTATAAACATGTTTTTAAAACGCATATAACACAGTGCAGTCTATCATCTGTGACAATAATATGGAAAACATAGCCAGTACGAAATACGTGTAAAGATTGCAAGATTTACTCAATCTCCAAATGGAATTTAGGGGTACCTTGAGCGTGCAAAGATTCGATTCACCTTGGTCACTGCATGCAATTTTCACAGTCTGACTAATAACAAATAAAAGATATTTATTTAAAAACAAATCCATTGTCGTTAAAATACATCCTACATATTTGCAGACTATATTTTTCAAATTATTATTTCTTGTAGATTTAAATCGCAATGGATCTAGCTGATTATGTTATCAAACCCGAAATTAAAAAGTATGCATTTTACCCAGCCTAATTTTCCCATAAATTGAATGTAACCTTGTTATTTATTTTGTAAAAAAAAAAAATGAAAAATCCAAAGTGGATATTTTACCTTGGTCTTGTATAGTTCATCTTAAATGGTTAAATAAATAATATAAAACAAAAACATGTATAGAATACTTAAGACTGAACTTTCAACTGACGCCAATTTGATGCATATTTAATAATATTTGCTTATAGCTTGGTGTAATTATTATTTGATTATGATTAGCATTTAGTGGCGAAAAATTCAGATTTTACTCGGGCTAAAAGTATAAACAAAACAAAAACTGTCAGATTCAATAATTGTGTAGATTTTGAAAAGTGGTGGTACAAAATACTGTATGTACCACTGACCTCTAAAGGATAGACTTTATCGGACAAACTCCATGATCGGACAAACTTATCACACGAACGACAAACACAAACTAGACCTTAGATTACTGTAGAAATGTTGTTATAATTATCACAGATGAACGGTGTCGGCTCGGGTCAAAGGCAGTATAGGGTGCATATTTAAATACCGCTTTATAGTATCAATGAACATTAAGGCTGGTCTATGATATATAACATTCAATTATCGATATCGCACAAAAATTTCGATATCCAACTCGATATTTCGAAATTTTATCATCTGTGCAAAATTGTCTTTAAAAAGGTTAAATTTTTTGTCAAACTTAGCCTTCTATCAATAATGTGTGACTAAAATCGCCAAAAACAAAATAAGGATGCTTACGTTCTCATACTCGCGTTGAGTGACCCGGCACCTCCACCATTTGCAAAAGTCAGAAGGAAAATATTACTAGCTTATACGCTACCCGGCACCTCCACCATTATAATTAAGCATGCATACCGAAGTTTAAAAAAACATTTTCTTGGACATTTCCTAAAATTCTACTCGTTCAACTTTTTGAAGTTCTTTTAAATTAACATTTTAATTTTTCCCCTAAATTTCGATTTTTCTATTTAGAGTCCAAAATTTGATATATTGAATTTTATATGGATATCTTGACAGCCATAATAAAGGTATATATTGTATAGAGGTTTAAAAATTGTGTTTCAGACCGTCTCGTATATCAGTTTCATTTTCCTTCCCTTTTCTTTTTTTTCGATTTCGTTTTTCTTTAATTCGTTTTTATTAGATTTAGATTTGATACGATTTAATTCATTTAATTTTACATTTGTAAACAAATTGGAAGAGCGAAGCGAAGACTTCAATTTCACCGACCCCAAAAAATTAAGCTCGGGTGTTTTTTGTTTTTTTGTTTGTTTTTTTCCGTCTGATGTTCGCTCTCTACCGGGCAAACGGCATATCCGATCTTGATGAAAATTAGAGGGGACCTTCGAAATCTCTGAACTTAGACTTGCTACGTTTTTGGGTACAATCGAAGAAATATTTCTCATGAATATCGTACTTTTACGTTTTTTTTCGATTTTAGTGCGATATTTTCGTGACATTTGGGCCGATTCTGACCAAACGGGTGCGGCTACAACGTTCATATTTCACATGGACATTAAGGTAATGGTGATGTATTGCTTTCTGAAAGAAAAAGTTGAAAAAGTTAGCCAGAATATATAGAGAAATAAAGCTTTTAATATGAGTTTTTTTGATTTTTTGTACGATATTTTCGTGTCATTTGGGCCAATTCTGACCAAACGGGTGGGGCTACAACGTTCATATTATACATGGAGATTAAGGTTATGGTGATGTAGTACCTTTTGAAAGAAAAAGTTAAAAAGCTAGCCAGAATTCATAGAAATACAGCTTTTAGTATAAGTTTTTACGGTAAATAATATCAATTGACAAGAAACAAAAGAAACTTGACAACATTCACCTACAATGCGTAGGCAGCAAAACAAAGCACTTGCAAAAGTAAAGATATCCCAAGCAAACTTTAAACTTTAACTAGGAAAACGCTAAAGTCCCGCCGCGTTGATGGATGAGCTTTTTAAAGTTTTTAGTTTGCGTGGGATATCTTTACTTTTGCAAGTGCTTTGTTTTGTTGCCTACGCATTGTAGGTGATTGTTGTCAAGTTTCTATTGTTTCTTGTCAATTGGTATTATTTACCGTAAAAAAACTTATATTAAAAGCTTTATTTCTATGGATTCTGGCTAACTTTTTCATTTTTTCTTTCAAAAAGGTACTATACATCACCATAACCTTAATGTCCATGTATAATATGAACGTTGTAGCCCCACCCGTTTAGTCAGAATTGGCACAAACGGCACGAAAATATCGCACAAAAAAATAAAAAAACTTATATTAAAAGCTTTATTTCTATAGATTATGGTTAACTTTTTCAACTTTTTCTTTCCGAAAGCAATACATCACCATTACCTTAATGTCCATGTATAATATGAACGTTGTAGCCCCGCCCGTTTGGTCAGAATCGGCACAAATGTCACGAAAATATCGCACTAAAAATCGAAAAAAAAACGTAAAAAGTACGATATTCATAAGAAATATTTCTTCGATTGTACCCAAAAACGTAGCAAGACTAAGTTCAGAGAATTCGAAGGTCCTGACAAATTTTCAACAAGATCGCATTTGCCGTTTGCCGGTAGAGAGCGAACAAACAGACAGAAAAAAAAAAAAAAAAAAAAAAAAAAAAACACCCGAGCTAAATTTTTTGGGGGGTCGGTGAAATTGAAGTCTTCGCTTCGCTCATCCAATAAAAAAAACATGTTATCAGAGGTTACTGCTGTCATATTATTCGTTGTTGCTGTAATATTGTTACTTCAAAAATGTTCCTTTCTTCATTTACAATTCATTATTTTAGGTGCATTTATGTATTTTGTTTTATTTATTGTCTTTGTAAATCAGTTGTTCTAACGGAATAGAACAGACGTTATTAACGTAAATAAATGAGAAGATTTCAAGTAAGTAAATATAGATTGACATGAAAACCACGATTCAAATGAACTAATGATTGTGGGACATCTCTGCCGCAAATCGTTGGGCTACATCTCTTCAGTGAGTTTGCAGATAACCTCGGCGATGAAATAGAATATTGTGCTGACTGCTGTTCGAGCTCAAGACGATAAGTATAGTGAATAGTGACTGATGACTTAAGAGAACAATAATATACAAACAACGACGCTGATGTATGGGATTCGAGTCTCCGTCCCTTGTTGTTGGAGTTACACGCTCACGATCGGAGCAAACCGTATGAGCGAAAAGTGCGTCGGGTACGAATACCTGCGTAGACGCATTTCATTGCGATATGTAGTACTTTCTTGGACCCTCAAACCATGTTCAAAACAAAAAATAAAATTTATTTTCTTTTTTGTTTACCCTTAAATACTCACCATCCTTGTTATGGGCAAGTAATTATTGAGGATATTGATCCTTGTCCCAGTCAACCGTCCATTTCCGCGATAATAAAACAGATTTCCGTGCATGCATGATGTGATAGAGGATCACATTAATCAGTGTACATTAATTGGCTTGTCCTCGACAGATTGGCTTCTTCCATTCAGGCAAGGCTGGCTGCTCCCTCCCTGATTAAGCCATCCCTGTCGAGCGGTGGGCCCGCGGTGGCGCAGGTATGGTCCAGGGTCGCTGCATGCGCGCAAGACGACTCATTAACGTCGTGTTCGCGCACCGTCTTGCGGTTAGCGATTTGGGCGCGGGTGGGCGGGGTTGTGGGTGGGTGGGGCCCAAGAAAAGACGATCACAAAAAAGCAACAAACCTCAAGGATTGGCCCGCCACGGCGCACGTCGCGCGACGTCCCGATGACGTAATTAGATGATGATGACATCAGTCAAGTGCTGATACCTGGCCGAGAGTGCGGGAAAAGCTGGAAGTAACTAGCGGAAGAACTTGAAAGCCTTTAGCCGGCGAGAGAAACTTTCAACCATGTTTTACTTGAAACATGTGTGATTTAGTGATGAGCTAATCACTCGCTCGGCGTCGCTCGTATCACGCAGTGATTGATGGCTCATCGAGCTCACTCTCACGTCACATCATGTTTCTTGTTGATGTTGTAAGGATTATGGATGTGATTTTTATCATCGAAACGATAAGTCGATCGATGACAAATATGACAATGAAGGATAAATTGTTAACTATTCATTTCTATGTTGGACGAAACACGCAACACGCAAGCCGGCGGCCACCTCTGTTTCGTTCCATATTTGAAACGATGCCCTAACCGTGAGACCCCGAACCATTGTCTTGTGCTTAATACGGAATGTTTATTATTTGTGTATATGTCAAGACGCAATTTGGAGTATAATGAAGAAGAAAAGGAGGAATTCGATAGTCCACCGAGGCAAAACATTATATACTTGGCTAGCATGCTAATTATTCTCTCTCTTCTCATGCATCATTATCCGACGAAATATATCAAACAATTGGTTTACACAATCATTAAACGAGGGAGCGGAGCGACCGAGTGTCTCCATTCAACTCGAACGGCTCTGATTCTGTGATTCTGTCTGTCTGTCTGTACGTCGAAAATCAGCCGAACCGCTGAACAGATTGGGCTGAAATTTTAAACAGACATCCGGTACGAGTTTACTGAGAACTGCTAACAAAATCAGCTAGATCCATTGCGATTTAATCCTACAATAAATTAAAAATGTGATTTTTAAAATATGGATAGCCTATGTTTAGTAGCAACTAGTGGGACGATAGGAACGTGGCTTGCATTGCCTATTGGTAAGCATTTAGACTACCGCACGGAGGGTTGGGGTTCGATACCCGTTTGCTCGAACTTTTTTATATTTTTAAACCCACATATTATTTTTGAGGGGTGTTAAATGGGAAATAAAAATTAGGTGATTTTGTTTTATCTTGGAAATTTGTTAATGTTTCACGCTAATACGTTTTGAACATGATTCACATTTTAAATGTTCAATTTAAATAACAAGGGAAACGCCAAAGTCGTTGTTATACGAGTGAGTGAGTCATGTGTTAAGTACCCGGTATCATTTCCCTTACTGGGCTAGATCCAGCCTTAGGTATAGAGGAGGAAAGGGGATGTTCCCGGGTACTCAACACTTGGCTTACTCACTCGTTTAACAACGACTTTGGCGTTTCCCTAGTGTAGACGAAACAGTCATAAGTGTATTTATCTTATAATCTGGCCCAAATAGGCATATATCTCTCACATATAGTGTAACATAGCCTGGTAACGTTGGCATTACTTTCGGCAATCAAGTAATTTACACTATAAAGTATTTGTGTTATAGTTTGATCGTATGCTGTCGTCGATCGTATATGGCTGCAGGGCTTTATGTTGTCTATGCTTTCCCAACTTGTAAACCCTTCTCCAATCAAAACTATTTGAAATAACAAACGAGCAATTAAGTAATAACATTAATATAGCAATATCGCGTCAATAATATTAAGTCATAATAACAATAACAAACAAATACAAAATTGTATGTACTTATTTCGAGTAATGCTTGATAAAATATTACTATGGTTTTGTTAATGTCGCTCATTTGGTCTGACCATTAGAGCTCGGTGTTTAGTATATTGAAATCTCACGAACAATGTGTTCCGATGAGAAGAGGTTGTATTGAATGATGGCCACACTAAAACTGGATTTATTGATAAACATTCAATATGCACGAATCTCTATAATTTGTTTCAAATTAGTGAATACTCTCTTATTTTTTAATGTATTGGAAACACAACTTTTGGAGACTATATTGCATGTTTGTTGTATTAAGAATAAAAAAAAATTAACGTCGACCTCAAAAGTTGCTTTGTATAAGTGAACCTTCATGTCTGCTAGTGCTCGTGGAAATACATTTACTAACGTACATTGCTAAATCACGATATCACTTAATGCAGAGGTATTCACCCCTTAAAATACAAATAAAATCATTTCATTCAGGCTAACTATACTGTTATATTTTAAATTTACATGAAATATATTGGGTCCACCATGATATGAAAAGTAATGTATCAAACTTGGTCATTTTCGAGTTATCGGCAAAAATCTCCATGCAGTAAGAAATAATGCGGGGACGATCTTTGTGCCCCGTGACCCATTGGAGGATTTAGGATAAAACAAAAATTGGCCATATTGACGGATTGACGTAAGTTCGACTTTTTGTTTTTGTAATTTGGGCAACTGGTTAGGTATGCTGATTACTACGAAGGGGTGTAATTTCGGAATGCATATTTTTGCGTGTTTTTTGTATTTTATTTGTGCACAGTTTCAAGACACGCTTTCCTAAAGGACCATTTAGATTGGTATGAAGCTCTATGTGGAACAACAGGTTGGATCCGATTTAAAAAATTCCCTTAACGCAAATTTTCGCAAATTTTAGTATCAAAAAACTTGAAAAACTTAGTGTAAAATCATAATTACAATATGTATTTTTAAACGGTAATTGGAGTGAAGTATTATGCTATAGATTATGATTGTGGTAAAACATTTTTTGGGGTTAACAGCCCCATAAATAATCATTGTACAAACCTATTGATTGGGCATCTTATCCATTCTATCTCAACTGCATTAGGTTTCCTATTCGCTCGGCAGACTGACACAACAGTTGTTTTACAATTTTGGGTAGTTATCAGGACGCGGAAATATAGGGCTCTACAGTAACACTTTTCAAAAAATTAACTTTTGAATAATTTTGGATTTTGTTAAAAAGTCAAAATTTTTCCATATTCGTCGATTGATCCTGGCTGATTAACATACAATATTGATAATCTACGACTGTAAGGCTGTCCATGTATGTTTTATTGACTAGTGTGTAAAGTTTCGTATACATCGGATTCTTCCCGGTCCAGCGAATAGCTATATTTACCAACAGTCAACATGTTGTCAAATGAACAAGACGAAAAAGAAATAAAGTTCTTCTGCGGATGTGTTAGGTTTCCTCTGCGGAGATGTATTGTATTTTTTGTCATATCCATGGAAACCTTATAAAGGTATCGTTGACTGTTGTTTGTAATTGGATGAGCGTAGCGAGCGAAGCGAAGATTCCATTTCACTACACTGGAGAAAAAAATCCGGAATGTTTTTTTTTCTTTCTTTCTTTCCTTTTTTTGTATTTTTGTGTGTCTGTGAACACGATTCCGGCTAAACCAATACTCCAATCGCGATGAAATTTTATGGAGGTCTATGAAATCTCTGAACGAAGAACTGCACGGGAGGAAAAATCGATCGAAAAATTATTTCTCATGAAAATCACAATTTTACGATTTTTTTCGATTTAAAAAAAAAATCCGACTTATAACATCTACATGCTTTATCCGATTGTAATGATTTTTTCACAGAACCTTAATTTCATGAATTAATATATTCGTGTGAAATTTGAGCGCAATCGAAAAATTATTTCTTATGAATCGCAATTTTACGATTTTTTTCAATTTTTAACATTTCTTCGACGAATAAAACCTATATGCTTTATCTGATTGTAATGATTTTTTCACAGAACTTAATTTTCTGAATTAATATATTCGTGTGAAATTTGAGCGTAATCTAAAAATTATCTACGTATTAAAAAAATCGCAATTTTACGCTTTTTTCGTTTAAAAAAAATTACGCTCATCCATCAACGCGGCGGGACTTAAGCGTTTCCTAGTGTATTAATTTTGTAGGTACAAATCACAAACAAAGCTATTCCGAATGCAATTCCCAATAAGCCAAACAACTTTTGTATTTAATTTAACTTAATATATAGTTGTTCCAACGAAAGAACGCAGATGGTTCGAAATTGTTTTCCCAACCTAAAAACTTTGTAAAATCTATTCACGCTATAACTCAGCATGGATCTAGTATCACGGAGGAACTCTGTGATCTATAGCAAAGACAGTTTTTGCTTGTGTTGGTATAAGATATATCTTTCACACACAAAGGCAACATTCGTTTTACGGCGCATTCGTTCTACCCCCACCACTACAAAGTATCTGCATTCTTTCGTCGGAGCTAGTATACATTAAATATAAGCTTAAACGTACCACAATAATTTCATTTGATTTATTATTCTAAAGAAAACAATTATTTAAATTAAAATTTATTATTTTTATAATTCTGTACTAACTATTGGTCAAAGATTTTTTAAAAGTAGCGCAGCACTAAACAGTGGCAACTAAACTAACTAGGCCGCTTCGCGAACGCTTTTTCCAGTCGCGTTGATAGATGAGCTTTTTTAATGAATATTTCTGTCCAATGATTACGTTTTTATGTGGAATCTCCTTACTTTTTCTATAGTTACTTGATATTCCTTGTTCATTATACACCTGTAAAGGCTTATATTAAAACCTTTATTTCTATTAATTTTGACCAACTTCTTCATTTTTTTCTTTCAAGAGGCACTACATCATTATAATCTTTATGTCAATGTGAAATATGAATGTTGTAGCCCCACCCGTTTGGTCAAAATCGACCCAAATATCACGAAAATATCGTATTAAAAACCGGAGAAAAAATCGTAAAATTACGATTTCTATAAGAAATATTTTTTCAAATGTATCTAAAATCATAACATATATGATTTCAGTGATTTTAAACGTTCCTATAAAGTTTCATAAATTTCGGAGTAGCCGTTTGCCAAATATCCCGAAAATATCGCACTAAAAATCGGAAAAATCGTAAAAGTACGATATTTATGAGAAATATTTCTTCGATTGTACCCAAAAACAATACAGCTCTAAGTTCAGAGATTTCGAAGGTCCTTTCCTATTTTCATCAAGATCGCATATGCCGTTTGCCCGGTAGAGAGCGAACAAACAGACAAAAAAACTAACAAAAACAAAACACCCGAGCTATTTTTCTTGGGGTAACGTAAGTAAAAACAAACAAAAAACACAAAGTCAAATTGAAGTCTTCGCTTCGCTCATCCAATTATTTGAACTATCTCAGATGACTTTTCTTATAGTAAAATTAACATTTAAAACCGTGATTAAATCAAAAACTTGAACCAATTCTTCGATCATTTCTCACCATGCGTGCCTTATATTTTCCTCCCTGGGAGAATATCCTTATAGCGAGCAAGTACCCCCCACCCCCCGCTTCTCACGTGTCATTCACACTTTCATTGCCGGATTCCATCACCATCTTCGATTAGCGCGGAGCCACTTGACTTGGCTCCCATCTCGCCGGCAGCCTCGACTGTTGAAAAATTGTTTTTCATTAGCGCGTTCCTGAGACGCGTATAGTAGCTGTCACTAACAGCGTCGCGCCCGGTCCGCCACTGGCTTTAATTAGACGCGAGACGGATTGCTGCTCTGATTTCGGTCTTGGGAGGGTGAAATTGAGTTGGAAAAATAGGAAATATAAATTTCAGGTCGTGCACTATTTCTTTATCATTAAGAATAAACTATACACAATATAAGTTATCATATTATATTATCTATTGTAAAAATGCTTTTCCAAACTATATTTGACATCTCTCTTCATTAGTTTACATTATTTCATGTCTATATATTTAAAAAGGTCCCATTCTAAACGTTGAGGCCATAAGCTCAACGCAATGGATCATTGGTGAGTTGTAATAATGATTCTTAGTTCGAGTGCCAGTCGGATCTATATTGTTTCAACTGTTTCGTTTACACGTTGCCCGTAAAACAAAAGTATAATAATTTAACAAAAAATGTTTTTAATGAACTACAAATTTTCTATAAATTTCCTGTTTATCAGCATTTCATTCCAACTTTGATTGTCTATATTTGCTATTTAGGACGGTAAAGGATTCCAAAAGTGCACAACACTACTCTCTTTGTTTCTTTCTTTCTTTTGTGTCTGGAGCATAACAATATCAGCTAGCATTCAGTCATAGAAAAATTACTGCCACAGTAATACTTGCAATGTTTTTAGCGTTTCTGAGGACCCCTAAGTCCTTTGCAGTGAATTTTCTTGAACAGTTTTGTTGACTCGAACCTAAAATTTTCCACAGATACGGGTAATTATATATTAACAAGGATGGGAGACGTTTTTTAAGTTTTATTATCGCATCGCAGTACATTTAAAAATCATCCACTTTACGCTGCCACTTCCGCCCACTTAGCCTCCCCGTCTCTCCCTGGGATAATCGTAGAAATTGCCAAAGAGAAAAACTTTTTAAAAACTTCGCGTTTAAAAGTTGTTTCTTTGAGAGCAAGTCCCGTCTTGTTAACGGGCTCCTAATGAGCCCAACATGCCGCAGCTCTTAGGGAACATAAATAATCGACAAATATGCAACTAATTTTTTTATACGCCATTATGGATACAAGTTAGAAGATTCGAAACTTTCTCTGAATATAACGATGTGTAAAAGGTATATTTATGGAACATTGTTCATCTTACTCTATACCAAAATTAACTGTAAAGCATTTAGGCATTATGTTCAAGTTTCAACAAACTAGATCTATATTCTCAAAAATGTTCGTAAATACATTTTTATGTGGTTCAGGGACGATTCATAACACCGTTATCAAATTTCACACTAATCTTAAAAAAGAATAAATCTTTGATATCCAGTACGCTTATTCCTAAATTAATTAATTGATTTTGAATGAAAAATTAGAATTAAAATCTATGTTTTGGATTTCCCATTGTTCACGTTTTGGACTTATGTCTCGTGATGGATCTTTAAGTCTTAATTTTAGCAATCAAGTGCGGATATCAATCTAAAAGTACTTTATTAACATTCATTTAAAATTTGGAAATGATATTACCAACCGTTCAGCAGAAATCATCAACAACTGAGTGCACGCATTTGAGTTAAGCCAAGCCCAGCGTCCCGGCGAGATTCTCAAGTCTCAACTAATTAGCAAGCTCTTGTATGGGAGCAACAAGAGTAGTGAGTGAAGGTACTTCAATCAACAGATTGTCGAAGGAGACCAAAATAACATTCTCCATCCATTCAAATCTCTTCAGTATCTTCAGTGGTATTGGATGACGAGACCGCCACCCTTTGAACACCATCACCAACATCTTTGTTGAAGAATGGTTACAAAAAGGCATTTCAATCGGACGTCATGTTCGGGTTTTATGACGTGACAGAGGCTCAAACGGACCGACAAAAAGTTATATTATGATGGGGAGAAGGTCATGCATATGAAGATTATTGTATTGACAAGCGCGTTGTGCCCTCAGAACGAACGTTTTGGAAACAATATCCCGTGATTTATATTTACGATTACTTATACCCTCTCCCACTCGCTAGGCGGTTGTGCCAGACTCCTCAGGTTGTAATAATCTGTAGTTGAGTCTGGATTTTATAACTTCTGGCCCTCTGGGTCATGCGCTAGCACGTGTACTACAATCTTCTGCCTTGGCATGTTTATAGCCCCATTCAAAATTTTAAAAAATTCCATTGTTGATTACGAAAAGATAAAATAGATGTTCGGCTGGTTTGGCTTGTGGTTCATGAGTATCACACAAAATATACCCACACGGCTGACCTTAATCTCCATAGGGCCAAACCCTGAGCATCTAACCGGAGTCATTTCATTCGCCCCTCTCTGCAACTCCTTCCTACAAGCTAAGTTACATTAATTCGCTCTCTTTGCACTTTTTCGCTCTTAGAGAGAGGAAACGTTTATTTTTTCTTTTATTTCGTCTTGCTTTTCTGTCCCCCGAGATCTCCCCCTCCCCCTCCCCTAGCTTCCACTGTGCCCTACAGCATCAACAGACATTTACCTCAGATGCTAGTCAACGAGCTTCTTTTCCTCCTTTCTTTTAAATTCAGCTCGTCATTTGGTAAATCACTTGCACGTTCCTAACCTGACGGTACAGTCCTTAACAAGAGCATCTCAGTCCGATTTGACGCGTGCTATTCCTAGAATTGTAATAATTTGTATTTTTTTGGGGGAAACCGTCCCAGGGTGAAATGCATGCCTCTCATCAGGTGTCTAAGTAGGTTTATTGGAGTTAGAACAAATTGTGAAGGGATGTCCGAGGACTGTGTAAGAGGACTGAATCCTTGGAAAACCGCGGAAAAACCTCCAGTAAGGATTGCCGGTCTCGAGGGGATTTGATCCGAGACCGCGCGCTTAAGGCTCGAGCCAACATTGTCGGTATCCTAGAATTAACCAAAATTGATTATTATAATCATAATTTTGTACGCCCATAGGCCTAAAAGGTGTAGTTTTTTAAAGGAACCTTAATTTCGCACGTTCTCTCACATTAAATGCTGTAAATGTAAGGTTGTGCGAATCTGGTTTATTTATTTCGAACCGAACTCGAACTTTCAGAGGGGTTGCCCATCAAAACGAACTTCCATAAAATTTCGAAGCGCATCAAAAACGAACTTGAACCGGTCATCAAGAATATTATATTACCGAGAGAGAAAAAAACAAGGCCAAGTCTGGACGATATCCATACATCTTAAAAGGTTTACATTTGCCTGGTTTAAATGTTCGTATTTTCTAATTTAATATCGGATTTCGAAACAAAGTAAAAAATAATTTTTAAATTCGATTTTTGAAAAAAAATTCAAATATATATATATATTGATAAAATGCTGTAGAAATCCAATCGTAATTTCATCAAGTGTGCTAAATCTGGACCGCCCCCTGCAACAAGTTGTCACATGATTTTATGAAGTTTGGACCGGCACCTCCACCAAGAAAGAAAACATTCTGGACCCTTCAAACCACCCATCCAAAAGACCATCTTAACCACGATCCAATAAGTTTAATATATTTATTTTTACTTGATTACGATAATCGATGCTGCCCCAAAATACTAGTTTAAATTGATGTACATAGAAACTGTCAGATATTCAGATATTTGAAAAGTCCCTCAAATAATATTGTTTGACCATGGTATTAATATTTTGTTAAACCAACTGCTAAGTATAGTCTTTTTTAAATAATTTCACCGTATACACGCAAACAATAAGGATCGCTATATTGTAAATGTAAATGTTAAGTAGTTACACAATTTAAACACCGCAGCGGTCATATTATGGGGTATTAAGCCAATGTTTTCATTAAATGTTTTAAAGATGGCCAGTTATAATATTGATTATATTTGACAATGACGTTCCTTTATATTTCATAACTCAAATGTAGTTATATAACTGATTATATAATGCATTATAGTTAGCTTTTCAGGATCATTTTGAATTTCGAATAATTGTACATAATATCCAAATACTTTATTTGAATAATGTTTATTTTGAGTTTTAATTTCTTTTTAATTTCACTCAATAAATAAAATATTCAAAACTTATTAAACTAAACAAATAAGAAAATAAGAGAGTGATAAATAAGCTATATCTTACAATAATACAAATGAGCAACACTTCGGAAATTCACTAGCTTGATAACCTCATGTTTAGTTTCACGTGATGACAACTAACTTTGTCAAACTGGTCAAACTGTGGTCATCATGGACTTAATATGAGTCTTACTGGACCAAAAGTTGGTTGTTACTGATTTAAACCTACTTACAGTACACTGGCTAAACATCTCCAGAGTCCTGATTTAAACTAAAAACTAAAACTATGACGACATGAGAATGTTCCCTCATCCAATTCAGACCAACAAATCTTGCAAGCAGTAACTTGTAAACACGCTTATTCTATTGTAAACTATGTTTGTGATAATTGGCAAGGTACCGTAACTCAATACGACTAACATTGCTTAAAATCAATTAGCGCATCTTGTATTCTGTAATCAGCGTTGCCCCTCGCGCTCACCATCGTCCAAGGCTCGGCCTGCTCTCCCCACTCCTGGCTCAAGACGCTCTTCCAAGTTCTTACCACTTCGACGCTCAAGTAAGTTTCAACGTTCCCATTAATTAGTGCTATTGTTCTACAGAGAATTCAGATAATGAGGCAGTGCCGAGAGGTAGGGGGATATTTAGCAGCCGAGAATGGGGGGGTGGGATATTTAGCAACCAAGGGGCTATATGTATCCAGGAGGTGGGCGGGGGGAGGGGGGGGAGAGATAGACGGCTCCTCGGGAAGTTTCAACTAATTAGAACAAGATACCAACAGGGAAGCCAAGGTGCGGTGAAAAGGGAGATGTGAAATTTTACTTTATAAGGACTTGAATTGAATCCTCGAGATGTGCGTAAGGAGAGGGTCACATTAATATGCATGATGGGATGTTAGCTAGCCGACCCCCCGCCCATGCACACACGCTCATTCAGTGTGATGCCTTCTACAAGATTCACTATTCAGCTAGTTCTTTCTTGTACAGCTCAATTTGGCTTGCACGAGAGTTGAGATTCTGAATATTTTATTGAACTTTCTGGAGATGGTTCAGTTTAGCGGGGGTAGAGATGTCAAAACAGCCGCATTGTATAGGCGGAAAGCCAAACTAGTGCAGGGTGCCTTGTTTATAAGATCTTAATAATCAAAGACGCGCAATAGACCCGGCACCTCCACCAAATTAGAATATAGCTGAGCATTGTATAGGCGGAAAGCCAAACTAGTGCACCTTGTGTGCCTTGTATTATAATGATCTTAATAATCAAAGTACGCGCAATAGACCCGGCACCTCCACCAAATTAGAATATAGCTGAGCTCTGGGAGTTTTCTACAGGTTTAAAATTAATTAAGCGAGCGAAGCGAGCGTTTCCATTTGACTCTGCCGGAAAGAATAGTCACTGGTTTTGTTTTTTTTTGTTGTTTTGTTGTTTTTTTTTTGTTTGTTTGTATGTCTCGCCATAACGTTCGAACGGGGGCTCGGATCGAGTTGAAATTTTGACCATCCGCAAGCTTTGTTCTCGATTGAATTCCATTAGTTTTGTGGCAAAATCGTTCAAAAAGTTAAAAAGTTACATTAAAGTTAATCGAAAGTTTTTTTAAAACTAAACGGCGACAAAATCTGAGGTGGCCAAATCATTTAGAATGTCCGTCCGGTCACGAATATGTTAATTTTATATTGATCCGATAAGTAGTGTAGATGGAAATTACATTATAACAAAAGTAACGTTGCCATGGCAACGAAAAGACGCGCGAAGTTTCTAATGCACTGCCACCTAGAAGTAATCAAAATACTTTCGAGGAAGCAGTGTATTATTTGTCAACAAAGAGTTTAAATAGTTTTCCCAAAGGAGTCAAGGTCCTCTAGATGGCGGTGGATTTTAAAGTAAAGATTTAAACCAAGGAGGAAGGAATAATGTAAGGAGGCAGTGTGGCGTCGTCAAAACCATAGCCACTTTGAACGACAATGGTGGTCGGCGAAAGCCTCGAACCCAAAGCAAGGTCGTCGGTATTATTAAAGCTCTTTGTCAAAGCTATGAACATTCCAAAACAAACAAAAACGCAGCACATCAACAAAAATTACATTTCACCTCTTTATTATTCTATCTCATTAATACAAGAGTTATTATCAACGTATTAAGTATAATACCAGCTGTTTCAGTGCCGCCATAGTAGTCGCCATATTGGTCAGCACCAACGAGAAGGGTAAATACTGCGAAAAACTCTATGTTTTAGTAGCCGCCATATTGGTCAGCACCAACGAGAAGCAGCAAATACTGCGAAAAAACTCGATCAGAGACGTTCAAAACGGCACGTTCATTTGTACAGCCACAGATAGCGCATGCTGTCTCCTTACATTATTCATACCTCCTTGGTTTAAACACGGGTTTACCCAAATACCTTGGCATTAATAAATAATATTGGAAACATGGCCCCGTGGACAGCGAACGTCGCAAATTTTAAAATTTTAAAAAATGTGCAATGTGGGTCTAGCTATTAGCACGTGCTCGCTTATCAACGCGTCCAACTGAGCGTTTCCTAGTTTATAAAATGTGGGTTTAAAAAAAATACTAAATAATATCTGGATATAATAATATCCAATTCTATAAGTAGTTGTTAATTGTAGTATGAAAAAACTTTGTTTATTGTTTTTTTCACTATTATTAATTAATTTATTTTAAATCTAAGTTATTCGCTCGTCCTCCTTGTAATAAATGGGGCAAGAAGCTTCTGAACACAATAAATATGTTGCGCATATTCGCCACTGCCCTTATTGCTCGATCACTATTGTTGTGTATTATAAGGAGGAAAATATTATTGACAATATTATAAACTTCTGGAGCTCTTGACTTTTAAGAGCATTTGCCATCCATAAAAATCTTGACAAAAAACATTTTAAAATTCCGATTATACAACATATTTTTATTTTCATTGTTATACCGAAAAAGCCAAATATATAAAACACGAACGCCAAATCTTATACCAAATTAGGAATTGGTATATTTATTATTGTATTCAAGGGTGTGACTCTGAAAACAACAATAATTGTATTTTAACGCAAGCAAAAATTAATTTTGCTGAATGCATTTGGTCCACCTGTACATATCTGCCGTGCAACACAAAAAAATCAAATTAATCAAAATATTCCTATAGAGGAAACCCGTATGACCTCACCACATTAACATCTGTTTTCTAACTATCTTGCTCTTTATAAAGAAATATCAATGACCTAGCACCTCCACCAAGCTATAAAACACATTGTACATAATATCAATTCCAAGTAATGTCATGCATTGAGGGTTAGTTCCCCCTGAAGAAATCTTTATCAATAAGTTATATTGTAAAGAATTGAGTAGTACCACCGCATTGGATGGGCCATTTATGCTTTATGTTACCTTATATGTGATTTACATGGTGGAAAGTACCTAACTTATGTAAACAAACTATTAAATACTATCACAAACATCAAAATTAATTTATGTCACATTCTTTATATCCACGAACCTTTACTTTTACGAGATAGTATTAAACTATAGTGTAATAAAATTTGTTAATATTATTAATACATTATAATATCAAACTAATGAATTACTATTTTGTCTATAAGTATTAGGCTATTTAAATATATCAATCTGAATCTTAATATTACTCATAATATGGTATTCCGCCCATTGAAAACACAACAACTAGCTTGTACTGTTATAAATTCAGTCGGCCATCCCATGCCGACCATTACGAGATTTAAATCTTGATCCCTACTACGGCGCAAGCATCACCCTCTGGTCTCTAAGCCAGTCTAGTGATATATTATAGACATTGAACTTCAGCTAGAATTTATGCCGTGCAGTGGCTACTTTTCTCCTAGGTTTACATTGGACAAGGGGAAATATGTATTTTCGTAGCTAGCAATGAATTATTAAGGAATTGCCACTTTGTCTGTCGTTTCTTCCCCTTGGTCCATGCACGTCGTCTCATCTTTCCTCGATATCTTGTGTGTTTGCTATGCCGAGGGTGGGTAGCGAGATGAGCTAGTTCGACACATCCAAAGATTTGAAATGCATTATTTAACATCTTTGGGATGATGGGTGAAATTGAGTTGGTGCAATATGAGGAGTTGAAATAGAATATGTTATTAGTTGCTCTCAAACCTGCGTTCGAGCAAAAACGACAAATCAACATAAATATTTTAGATGTTGCCAATTGGCGTTTAATGAAACAGATGTAAAAGGAATTCATTCAACGAATTAATATTTACATAGATATTTTAAGAGTGTATAACATCAAGTTTCGGTATTTTTAAGTGGTTTATTCCAAACAGGTCTACAACATTACAAATAGTTATAAACGCACAGTTTAATTAATTTCAGGGTGGATTCAAATATATCGATCAGAAACACTTTCACCTCATTTGCATCGATTGCAAATGTTGTGCGTTGAACATTGCATTCAGAGATATGGGCAAATCTGAATTACTTATACTGTGAATACCGTAAATATTTTCAAGCAAATACATAAGAGATGATTTTCTGAACAACATTCGATTCGAAATTACATTTTTATACACAAAAGAAAAAAGGAAGCAAATTAAGATATCGTAATCATATTCCACTTTTCACGAATAAAAATAGTATTTGCGGTTTAAAAAGTAACTGAATCGGTTATTTGAGAAACCAAATAAGTCATGTTACCATTGTTCTCAGTAAAACGCAAAACACGTGTATTTAATACCCAAAGTAAAAAATTGCAGGTATTTTGATGTAGTAATTTAGATGTGGCATTGTTAGATTGATTTTTGTTGATACTGATATTTATGAGCACGTAATTTCATAATTACGAGGGTGTAATTAGCGTGGACTTATTTGGTTTAGTTTAGTAAAAATTAGTAAATTTAATAATAAAATTAATAATTAATAATATAATAAATAATATTAATAATATATAATGCAAATAATAATTAGTAAAATCAAGGTAGTATCATAAGTTTTTATGATTGTTTATTATAGTAAACATAAAACTACATTTTTTTAAACTTTGTTTAATTACAATTTCTCGGCAATGAGAGCCAATGACTCATTTTACTGAAAGTAACTTGTTCCGTTTCTCAACTCAAAGGGAAAATTGACACCCTGTAATATACACAGGCATGGTCAAAAAAAATATTTTCTCTTCTAATCGATAGGTCTTGAAATTCTGAACAAAATTGCTATCTTAACTAATTTACGCAATTTGGGTGACTTATTCGGTTACCGATTCAATAATAATAAACTAGTAGAACAGGTAATAGGTATTAATTATTTAAAATAGTTGTTTTGGGCATTACAATTTTACTCATATTGTAAGAGGAAACACAAATTTTAGAACTCATTTAGTATATTGGTGTTCGTTTAAAAAATAGTAAAGGAAACCAACACGACATCAAACCCAAATGAATCTGACAGCATATTATTTGTATCACGTTGCTCATTAGGAAGCAACATAACCTCCAAAAGGAATAAGATGAGTGATTCTATCTCTTGTTGTTTGTCTTGATTCTTGTTGGTGTGTCGAGTTTGTGCTGTGAGTTGCTCGTATAAATTGCGGCCGACTTGAAGTCTGGCTTGAGGTGTTGGTGATGGTGATGGTGGCGTCTCATTACCTAGACCTCAGCTGCATCCACACAGCCTGGTAAGCCGTCTTACACACAGTCTGCTAGCTGATGTTACCCTCACAAGTGCTGCTTCCGACTGCAGGTCTACTCGGATACCCTAGTATTAGAAGTGATTTAAATTTAAATTTGAAAAAAAGCAACATTCTATTCTCATGTTTGTGCGTCATTATTACTACCTGCTTAGACAGGGTTAACGGATATTTTACTTGATTATTATTTAGCGTGTATTTATTATTATTTTGTCTTAAAAATAGCACTTAATTAATTTTTTAGCGGTTTGAATGTATCAAACATTTCTAAAATTCAATGAAAGTTATTCATAGTTTCAACTTTCAAAGTATACTTTCAAAGTTAAAAATATGGAAATGGAAATGAATGAATGAATGGAAGAAAAAGTGTATAATATCTGTTTGGGACATTAGTGTTTTTGTCACAAGTTTTTTGTGAGAATACCATTTTTTAATTGGATGAGCGAAGGGAAGAATCAATTTCACTGACCCCCCAAAAAAATTAGCTCGGGTGTTATTTTTTGTCTGTTTGATCGCGCTCTACCGGGAAAACGGCATATGCTCTGAATATATATGAATATCTCTGAACTTGGACCTGCCACGTTTTTGGGTACAATCGAGTATCGACGAAGAAATATTTCTCATGAATATCGTACTTTTACGATTTGTTTTCGATATTTCATGCGATATTTTCGTGATATTTGGGCCGATTCTGACCAAACGGGTGGGGCTACAACGTTCATATTCCACATGGACATTAAGGTTATGGTGTTGTAGGGCCTATTGCCATTTGAAAGTAAAAAAAAAAAAATAGACAGAATTTATAAAATAAAGGTTTTAATATAAGCATTTTACTGGTGTGTGTGTTACAAGAGCCGATTCTGACCAAACGGGTGGGGCTACAACGTTCACATATCACGTGTACATTAAGGTTATGGTGATGTATTACCTTTTGAAAGAAAAGTTGAAAAAGTTAGCCAGAAGTCATAAAAATAAAGGTATTAATAGCATTTTATACATCGTAGGCCTAACTATAGCAACTTGACATTGCTCAAAATCGTACAAAAAGCCAGTCTTTGTACCTCATGATATTTTACATACTACTGTCAATTAACATAGCAGTAAATACTTCTTTATAAAAATTAATCTAATTTAACAAAAAATAATTTTGCAATGGAACTTGAAAAGGTAATGAGAACCCACGCATACAAAAAACTTGGTATTGGTCAGAAAAATTCAACGAAAACGCTCATCCATCAACGCTACTACAAAAATCGGTCGTGTAGCGGCCTAGTAGTAAAAACATATTATTCATAAAATACCTACATCTCACTACAATATTACATTTTAACTTATTGTACATTGTTGTAAAATTATTATTTAAAACTTTACTGAACACGTTAAATAAATAAATCAACAAATAAAATACCTCTCATTACCTTATATGCATGCTTCTTAATTGATTTATGTGCAATGGCATCATCAACCTCATTACCCATCTCACCTGAGATAAATGAAAGTCAAATAAACAACACACCTGCCGATTCGAGTCATATTAATTTCATACCAACATTTTCTGGGCAAACTAATGGCACTACAATAAAAGACTTCTTTAATCAAGTAGACCAAATTAATACTAATTAATTAATAGTGTATTTTCATCATACTTTAACTTGTTCGGTAGTTATCTTCTTTTGTGGTTTGCACAAAAACACAATAATAAAACAATCATATGTTTATGTCAACTACATTTTCAAAATCAACCTTTTAGTAACTCATTTACACAGGAAGACAATAAACTAGGGAAACGCCAAAGTCGTTGCTAAACGAGTGAGTGAGCCATGTGTAGAGTACCCGGTAACATTCTGTTTCCTCCCCATATCTAAGGCTGACCATTAGGTCCTAATGCGCCACTCTAGCTTAGGGGATGTGGGAGGAAAGTCCAATGTTGGTCAGAATCAGCCACGGGTAGGGGAGGAAAGGGGGAGTGATCATGTCATGGTAGCCATCGTTTGTTATCATCATCGTGTTGTTTTGGCTGTAGTCGTTGGGTGGTGGTCAAGGTAAGGAGGAAAGGTCCTCGAAACGACTGCCAGAGCTCGCCTCCAGTTACGGGGAGTTAAAATCTTCCATGATAACGAGCAATTTGCAGTGTAGCAAAGCAACAAAGCAGTTTACATTTGAGTTGATTGATATTATGTATAAATTAAAGGATTTTGATTTAAGTTGGTGTAAGGGTACGTAAAACGAAATGCTATTATGCGCCATATTGCATAATGCATAAACAAGATTGTAGATTGGATTTGGTTGACCCATTCATACAGCTATTAGCAAGAAACGATATAAACATATTATAATATTTCCAGTATCCGGAACTCACGACGAGGACGTTGCTGTATTTGAGTTCCACCCACCACCGTTTTTAAATAATACCGTTTGCCATGTTGTTTCGTTAGTGATGTTATTGAAAATCATTTACTTAGGGCAATAGTAATCTGAATGTAAATCATAATAATTGAGACAAAAAGACATGCAAATTGAATTGAACTAAAAAGTCTTTATACTATGACAAATAACAGATAATGGTTATAGGTGGGTCACTATGTTGGTTTAAAGTTATCTAAATCATGCATTATCAACAGTTGGGTATGCGAGCGTGTTTGGTTCGAACTTCGACCAGAAAGATGTCTTTTTAACAAATGCCTCAAAATGGTCGTCGTGAAGATATATGTTTATTGCTGTTTGATCTTCGGTGTATACGTTATGGCCAAAGTACTTTAAATGGTTTCCCACAACGTATTCTGCCTGAGTACAAGCCAGTCTTAAACTCGATTGATGATAAATTCATATAAGGACCACTTTTGACGAAATGTTGGTAGCAAAAAATTGGTCGATGCAGCGCAATGGAAAGTGCCTGTATGTGCATTGATTTACCCCAATTTGTAAGACGAGAAGCTGAATCAATGAAGCTAATTACATTCCATGGATCACCGTCACTTAGAATCATCTTTTCGAAATAGACTCTATGTTCGAAGAAGGACCGAGCAGCGAGCAATGCGTAACACAGGGGCCCAATCCTCGCAGCCTTTCAAACTAAGCGATATCGCATTGTACAAGCAATTGCCACTTCCGGATGTCAACACTCTCGACAATTCGTTCGCAAAGCAAGGAATAAACTCACCTGCCCTTGATAGAGGTTGAAAATTACCTGTTTCAAGAGTTTGAAGTGGCATCAAGTCAAGTTTAGAACAGGCAAACTCAATCAAACCCGAGTGTTCAGTTAAAGTTGCATTGACATTCGTAATGCCGCGCCTACACGCATATCTTATTTGATTGAGAACGGTTCTAACTTTTGAATGCACCACATCGTTGGTAAATAATGGTTAAGTCTTAACTATTTTATCTGGAGGCAATGTTTGAATGCAGACAGGTTTCGGCTTTTTGATAGTCAACGGTTTGGTCACATTTATGGCACCTCGAGAAAAAGTTTTATTGCAGACGTCTTTAGGTCCAAAAGCCATTAACGTTAGCCTTGTTTGCTCAAACTTTCTTTGTTGTAGGCCTTGATCTAGATAATCTGAGAGAGTTTATTCTCTCGAATGGAAAGGATGGGTCTATTAACAAATCTGTCAAAGCTCTTACTCTAGACAAAGCAACGAAACTCATGCCTACAGCAAACTCTTTTGTGCCAAGTCCCACAACTGCTGAATCAAGAGTCATTCCTTGGCATTTATGAATAGTAATAGACCATGCAAGTTGTAAGGGAATCTGTTGCGAGTACATTTAACGTGTTTTTCAGTCCAAGATCTAGAGACAGGGCATATTGGCATAACCTTGGGATGATGAAAGGACGGTCCTTGGTAATTGTCGAACTCTACCAATATGCAGAGAGGCTGGTCAGACGGTGGTTTTGTGTTTGGAGCGTAGATTATGTCGATAATCGTACCAGTTGCTCCATTCACAAGCCCGCGTGCCGTCCAGAGGTTGGATCGCAACATGACACGACTCCCAACAGACATGTAAATAACAGGTTGAAGTCCTTGTGCATCATCTTCGGTTCCCTGGGCTGCGGTTGTGCAATTGTGCTGTGCAGAGATTTTGGCAACAGGTTGACCAAGAGATGTTAAATGTTTCATGTTGTGTGCATATACAGTAGCCTTGACCGGTTTCGAGATGGAGTGAATTTATGAATTTTAGTTTTTCCGTTTGGGATAGCGAGTTTGTAAATCGAGTTGAAAGAACTTTCCAGTCTTTTTCAGTTGCGCAGGCCCGTCACTTAGTCGGGATAAGAGGTCACGAAATAGTGCCTGGCTAGGAGAGACACCATTTTGTCGTTGCACAACAGACAGTATATGGCATTTATTAAAGGTTCTGTATGCTAGCATACCTTCGTTGGAAAGACCGTAGTGTGAGGACTTGTCGCTGTAAAGAGCACGGTCACAGACGGGAGGAAGCTGTTTGATGTCTCCAAACAGATACACAAAAAGATTACCAAAGGGTTGTTTTGCAAATGACGGCTTGGCCTGACGACAACGTTTGTCAATCATTGCCATCAGATTAACAACCAATCATGCTGTACTCGTCTATGATTATAAATTGTACGTTCTTCATGTCTAGTTGGAATTTCCTGGCATCTTTTCCAGACAATTCACAGAATGTTGACGAATTTGTCCCAATGTGCAGAGCCGAGTGGATAGTGCTTCCATTAATGTTGAAGGCTGCTACACCGGTCGGAGCCATCAAAATGAAACTTCCATCACCCAACACACCCTTCAAGTTTCGAGTCATTGCCTTTATTAGAGTGCTTTTTCCAGTACCAGCAGTGCCTTGGACAATGACTCGCCTCACTACATCCACATCAGCATTTTTAACATTAGTAAGAGAGGACATTTGGCAGGTGACGAGGTCTAATATTTCCTGCTGCTCGGAGGAATAGACTAAAGTAGGTGCAGCCACTTCTTCGTCATCCAACTCCAATTGTTGTACATTCAAGAGAAATGTAGAGGCCAATTCCACATTCGGATAGTTTGAATACGAGTTTGCCCAAGGGAACGATGTGTCTAAATCTCTCAATCCGACCTCGCTGTGAATCACAGACTCATTAGGTCCCAATGCAGAAATTTTCATCCATTCATCGTGCTCCTTGACTGGCTTGAATTCCTCGTATTCAACGTCATCTTCCTCGGCCTCTCCAATCAACTCAAATGGCATCTTTTTATTCTGATTGTTTACATGGTTTCCCAAGAGACGTTCGTTGGGTTGAGATCTTCGATGTCCCTCCAAGCACAATTTAGCGTGACTTGTTGCTTGAAAAACGCCTTATTCTTGTCGGGATTTTCTCCAAGACTAAATCTTGGAAACACCCTAACAACAGCCGCCTTTCTACGACGTATCCATCGTTTATTGAAATAGTACTGAGAAGCAGTATCTATCAGACTCAAGTGTGACATGTCAGATGGACGGGAAGGATAGTGTGACAGGATGCTCTTGGTACAGTCCACATCACCAGTTTTCTCTAGGTCGAGAAGAGGCACCCAATTGTCTCCGCCAAACAGTCAAAGACACAAATGCCCTGCTTGAATGAAATAAAGGATAGCTCATCACTAAATGGCAGCATTCCTGAGCCGATATATCGCGCTCGGCAATTGACTGAATTATCAGCTTTTGTACAGCAAGTTTTGCTGGATCGTGGTCTTTAACAGAAGACTGTAATATGTGTGAAAGGAGATCTTTGAAGGAATCAGATTGTGGCTCACTTTTGGCAGCATATTTCGCAATATAGTTGATTACAGCTTGCTTTGACACAACAACCTGAATGTCAATATTGGCCCTCCATGATTGTATGATAAATTGATTGTATCTATTCAGAAGAGAATCATTCCTTTCGGTTTCCAACTGTAGATTACCAATCTCATTGTATGATAGGTTTGTGGTAGAACACATTGGGAAGGGAAACTTGAAGCGACAAGTAAGTAAGCCGGATTTTTTGTTCTTTCTAAGGCATGAATCTGTACATTTTGTGTGGCGCTGTACTTTGTTCAACATTTCAATTAAGTCCTTATTTGGGTCATCGACGTCACTAAATGCGCTTACTACACGGATGAACAAGAGCTGGCGGATGATTTATACCTGGATTAATGGTTGACACGAGGGAATTGAAATACGATGTTGCTAGACTTACGTCTCCCGTGTCATCAATATTTAAGTTTTCAACAACACGGCGCTCCGTCTAACCACAACAGACCGTGGACATGGCTACTGCCTCGATGTTGCCATTCGTACCTGTACCAAAAGTCTTTAACTTTAAACTTTGGTTCGAGTAGATGCTTGATGTAAAACCCAGCGCGTTCCTGGAAGAACCAAGAAACAATTAACGGATTTTCACATAGCAGCCGGGACCTTAATCGGGCAGCATTTAATGGCAACATGTCTTCAAACTTAACATCAGGAGCAAGAATGTCGTATAATTCAGGCCAATGAAGATCTGCGGCACTTAGAGTAAAAAATACTGTTGGACAACCGAGAAATTCAACCATGTCTTTCAGTTCGGACGAACGCTTATACCAGTAAGACTTAGTTATCCTCAAAGAGGATGCAAAAAAACATGATTTTATTAGCTAAATTTGGGTTCGTTTCGAACATGCATTTTAGCTGCGCAGTGGTTTTCCCTTTCATGTCAATTCTATTTACAAGTACATTTCCCTGGCTGATGGCATTCCAGCGCAGAACCGAGTTTAGCGCAAAGAATCGAAATCTGCTGTCCTTTGCAAACCGACCGTCACCAAATCTCATCAAAAATTGAAAGTATTTTACAGCTGTAATTTGGCGCATCCTAGATGTGTCTCGCAAATCACAGTTGCCAGTAGGGAATAGAGTTGGGAATGCTTGGACTATGTACCCCTCTGTTGTAAACTCGTTTATCGGGCTGTCACCCATCTTGGGCCACGGAACTGGTTTGGGCAAAAGAGCATCATCAATACGTTCTTGATGGTTGACTGGCAACAGTTGTGGTACACAGTTGTAATCTACAGTGCCGTCAGTGGTAATGTCATTTGCCGAATCAACTTTGTTTATATCTTCACCGTCCACCTGCATGAATTTAAGAATACCATACACGTTTGCCGTCATTAGGTAATTGGGAGAGAGCATCCTCGTCAATCAAAATGTCACCGTAAAATCTTTGTTTGCCTTGAGCCATGAAAGTGCATTACGTAAACGAGCGGAACATACGTTGAAATCAGCAATGTTGTCGTTAGTACATGAAAACACGACGAACAACAATGACTGAAGTCAGGCTGTGGAGAGAATTTGGCAAATGTCGAGCAAACGATTTAACGTCTTGAGGAAAATTAATCACGTTGCCACTGTACGCAAACTGTTGGCCTTTTCACTCTCTACACAGAAACAACGGGATGTATACGGGCAATCAGTAAAGTTTCAATCATGGATAGACAGAAGCTCCTTAGGGACAATACCCTGGGTGCAATATTGTTTCGGCCGCGAAGAGACCTGGCGTTCGCTTGCATGCACTGCACACTCCAGACACAAGTTTAAGGCCGGGAAACTTGACTTGACACTCATCACACGATGCCCATTTCAAGTTACCCATATAAGTCTCAAACTTAAGTTTCAGTGAAGCATCAGTGACCCCTGACTTAGCACTAGCTCGATGTGCAATGACGTCTTGTTCATGCTGAGCAGTTGTCTCTCCTAGACTTTCCCTCTCACGTGATAACTTCATAGACCTTGTTGTTTGGCTCTCCTAGCAGCTGACTGTTCAGGACATTCCTGGGAGATTGTAGTCTTGTCCGAGCTAGATCTAAACGATTTCCTGACATCGTTTTGTTCTTTTGTTTCATTTTTCCGCCTCGTAGCATCACGTTTAGAGTTGTCCTCTTTTCTCTGGAGATTTTCAGCTGGACTTTCAAGAGAACGTCTCGTAGCATCACGTTTAGAGTTGTCCTCTTTTCTCTGAAGAGTCTCAGTAATAGTTTCGTTAGCACGACTTACACGCACGCGTTTAGCACTATTAACACGTTTCGTTTTGTCAGATTGCTTTTTTGTTTTCTATTTTGTTTTAAGTAATTGGCGTTCTCCATTACGAAGTGTAACTAGTTACAAAAGTAATATAATATACAAAGAAACAAATTTACAAAACCAGTTAATTGCACCACACTGTCCTAGTGTGGGTCGGACAGTCACGTGTTGGACACAACCGGCCACAGGCGGGAAGCGAGGGGGAGGGTTAAGAATGAAAAAAAATGGTTTATTTGGTTTAATATCGCGTCAACCGTTAGGTCACAATGCGTCAGTCTAGCCCAGGGGATTGTGGAAAGGACACAATTGTGCTGGACAGAACCAGCCACGGGTAGGGGGAGGAAAGGGGGTTATTATGGACGGTACATAACCGTGCTGGACAGAACCAATCACGGACAATGGGAGGAAAAAGTACTGGACAGAACCAGCCACGAGTTGTTCTAACCTATAGGGGATCGTGGGGAGGAAAATCCCATGCTGGACAGAACCAGACACGGGTAGGGGGAGGAAAGAAGGGTAATTATGGACGGTACACAACCGTGCTGGACAGACCTAGGCCTAGGCCTTCAGAGAGAATACATGCAAACCAATGACGAAATAAATAACAGGGAATAACCGTCAACACAGCCGATAACTAACAAAGTAAATACACGAGCCACTATAGGATACTTCCGGCTATAGTAATTTGATTGATAACTTAATAAAATATCAATTACAAATAGTTCAATTCACTTTTAATAAAATGCAAATATTTCACGAACTGAGGGAAGCCAGACCAAAAGATGGCGGCGATGTTCGGATTGGTTTTGACACAAAAAACAAAATATACAAGACCCATAGGCATAGGCAGTTGGATCTTTGATTATTGTGTGGAAGGCTGTGATCAAGGTCCATAAGAAAGTAAATTAATTGAACGAGTGAGCGTAGCGAACGTAGTGATTTCCATTCGACTTAAACGGCCCTAATTGGTTTTTCTGCGTGCGTGCGTGTGTGTGTGTGTGTGTGTGTACGTTGAAAATCAGCCGAATCGCTGAACAGATTGCGCTGAAATTTTAAACAGACATCCGGTACGAGTTATTGAGAACTGCTAACAAAATCAGCAAGATTCATTGCGATTTAAACCCTACAAGAAATGATAAACTGAAAAATAACTTCCAATGTTTAGAAATTATTTTAACGACAATGTTTTAGATTTTGAAAATATATTTTTTGTTTGTTTTTCGCCTGGCCGTGTAATGCCGTGCCCATGCAAGGTCTGTCGAATGTTGGACGTCAAGGTACCCCCAAATTCCGCTCGTAGATTGAGTAAACCTTGCAATATTTTCACGTATTTCGTACTGGCTATGTTTTACCATAGTAGGCCCTTTTGCCACAGATGATGGACTACACTGCGTTATATGCATTTCAAAACATGTTTAATTATTTTTTAAATACAATCTAGAAATTACAAAATCTTTCCCGACCAGGGGATTGAACCCACGTCTCCCACATTTCGGCTACAAGGGCGCTTTATCCAACTAGACTAGGGAATCGCCAAAGTCGTAGTTAGACGAGTGAGCGAGTCATGTGGTGGGTACCCGGGAACATTTGCATTTAAGTTTGATAATTATATTCGTATAAATAATAGGGTATTGGTGGAAATCACTGTGCCGGAGGTTGCTGTTGTTGGCAGTCTTCAACTGAATATTCCGTGTGACTGCCGGGTCTTGTTTAATGGTAGATTGTTGGTCCGGGAGTTGTGTAAAAGTTTAGGCCATAGTTTAGGCGAAAATGCTCCACTGTAGCCTATGATAGGCTATAGGGAGGCCTAAGGTAAGGGGAAGAAAAGAAATGTTACCGGGTACTCAACACATGGCTCACTCACTCGTCTAACAACGACTTTGGCGTTTCCCTAGTAAATACATTCTCATTTAGAGCCTAGAAACCTTGGGCACGACATTTCACGGCCAGGCAAATAACAAACAAAAAATATCTTTTCAAAATCCAAAACATTGTCGTTAAAATAATTTCTAAACATTGGAAGTCTATTTTTCAGTTTATTATTTCTTGTAGGTTTAAATCGCAATGAATCTTGCTGATTTTGTTAGCAGTTCTCAATAAACTCGTACCGGATGTCTGTTTAAAATTTCAGCGCAATCTGTTCAGCGATTCGGCTGATTTTCAACGTACACACACACACACACACACACACACACGCACGCACGCACGCAGAAAAACAATTAGGGCCGTTTAAGTCGAATGGAAATCACACCGTTCGCTACGCTCACTCGTTCAATAACTTAAAACTAAGTTAATAAATAAACACTCACGGAATTTTACCTATAGGAAATTTTTTAGGAAATCAAAATATGCAGTCTATCAATTGAAACTTTAGTGAAATATAAGAAAAAGCAACTATACCCTTAAGTCTGCCTGAGCCCAATGACTCTCGCACAAATTGAATACAGTTGATTTACAACATTATTTAAATAAGTTTTTGTTTTAATTGTTTAGACATCGGAAATTATGTGTTTAGTTCGATGTATCCAATTTATTCATATTAGCACCTCCACAACAATTATTAAACTAACACAATATTTTAACAGCAGGTAGCGCTTTTGTTTTTCAAAAGTATCGCACTGTAGGTACATTTCGATTTCCAATCCTGCACACTATAGAACCTAGTCATTTTAAGTCATCTTCCAAATTAATTTAAAGTGGTATTCAACCGCTAAACTCATATAATATATTTCATTCAGGCTAACTAGTTATGAATTTAGAAATCAACAGAACAATTATTGGGTCCACCTTGACACGGAAACATTTTTTCGAACAATGTATTTTTCGAGCTAGGTCCCATTGGCAAAAATATCCCACAAGAAATAACAAGGGGATGATCTTTATACCCCGTGAGCCTTGTCCTTGGAAGATTTTGATCTTAAAAAAATACTGGCCATTATTGACGTACTAGACAGCCTTTTCTTAATTT